>JAPJBO010000635.1:0-134924 GCA_030068145.1 Diplonema papillatum
GAACCAAACACCATCGCAAAAAAAGAAAGTGCCGTTTGTGGCGGTCGAGGTGGTCGTTGACGAGGTGATGCAGACACCGCAAAGTGTACCGTATACTGGATGATGCACGAATGGTTGAAGAAACATTTAGGCTTGGAGGTGCGGCGGGGAAGCGAGGCGCCGCCACTTTGCACCGTCCGGTGCTCTGATACACTTCGCAAATACAACACATCACAACCCCCCGAATCAACAAACCCCAAGATCCACACCGTAAGCGCCCGAATCAAACCACCATGGCAAAAAAGGAAAATGCCGTTCGTGAAGGTCAAAGTGGTCGTTGACGAGGCGATGCGGACTCCGCAGAATGGACCGTAAACTGGATGGCAATGACAAATGTTTGAACAAGGGATTAGACGTGGAGGTGCAGCGGAAGTGAGATGCCGCCACTTTGCACCGCCCGGTGCACTACAGTTCGCAAACCCGACCCGCAACACATCACAAAAACCTCCTCCTGCAGTAAATTAGAGTAGTTTACGACCTGTGATCACGAGCTCGCACTCAGCTCCTGTGGCCATGGGCACCACTCTCCCTCCCCAAGCCTTCCCCTGCCTGCCTCCCCGCTTATACGCTAAAGCCACACCCACCTCGTGTGGGGCGTATCCTTTTCCGGTGATACCATTCCTTCCTCGTTTTCTTTACGCTGGAACGAGGGGACTGTGTACGCCTGCACACTGGCGGGCAAGAACAGGCAACGACAGGCTCGGCACAGCCAATGGTGTATTGTCGGGTGTCCGATCGAGAAAACACCCAAAGCCCGAACTGCAGACGCCCTGCGCGCATAAACAAAAGGAGCCACGGCTCCTGAGGGAAGAGACGTATTCGCAAAGAAACGGGCCGAGGGCACGAGCCCCGACGTAACCAGGTGGAAGGGGCAGTGGGGTCTGTATGCTACGGCTGCGACGAACACGGTTCCAATCCAGTTATTGGGTGGTTGACGGCGGCGCATCCGCAGCAGCAGCGAAGTCAACCACCGCCACCGTCCACGCGCGGGCGGGGATGAACACGGAACCTTCCGAACCACGGAGAAGAAGAAGGCAGAGGAGAACCGGGGGTAGTGAAGTAACGAAGCCCGCGGGGTATCGGCACCAGTCTGTCGTGAGCGTGCCACACCCTGGCAAAGACAAGCACATTTGGCCAGGCGTGCAGGAGATTACTTGAGCACGTGCCAGGCAAGCACCGGCAGCACAGGTCGCAAGTGCCAGCGAGGTAGTCGCATGGGGACCCCCAGTCCCAAACAGGGAAACTCCCCGAAACTACCCGAAACTACCCGAAACCCCCCGAAACTCCCCGAAACCTGGGTCAGGATCAGGTGGCCAAACTTAGCTGCGCCCGAAATTTACTGTTTCCCGAACTTTAACAGCTGCCTCCAGTCTCGCGCCAGCCTTTAGCCGAGCGCACGTACTTTAGAACGGAATAGGCTGGGTCCTGGAATAGGTGGTATGAAATCGAAGGAGGGGGTTTGAGTTCCGTTTTCGTGCTCAACCTGACCTGCTTTACTTCATTTGAACCCCTTTTGCAGTACAAAGTGGCCACCTCTCTAGTTCTGGCTGGGCGACTTGTACCAGACAAAAGCGAATGCGTGGGCACGTATGGCAGCAGCCCAGGATACAGCGGGACTTCTCCATGAGTTTGCTAGTATGTCGTTCAAAAAAAACAAAGGGTTTGACCAGAAAAGTGCGGAACACAGGCAAGATAGCAGAAGTAAGGAAAAAAGTAAGAAGTAGAAAAAGAACAAGAAAGTGGTCACTGCAGGCGAACGCCAGGCCGGCGTGATCGATGATTGGGGCCACTTCTTTCGCCCGCTTCCCGGCTTTTGTCCAAGCTGGGCTTTCGTGCTTACTGGGAAGAACAAGCTTCGCCCTGTTTACGAACTAAGAACAGGGGTCGTTTGCGTGTTTGCCTGTATTGTTTAGGAGCTCCCGCGTCTAATGCGTGTGCGAAACAGAAATGCGCGGTATGTCGGCCCGCACCACTCCCGTCAATTGCACTACCGGCTTTCGGGTTCAGTGCTGCCGAGCACACCGGCTAACGCGTTGCGGGACACGCCCGAGTGCTGCCGTGTGCTTCGGCAAGGGCATACCGGTTCAGTTTGTCGTTCTACTACCGGTCATCATCCTGCCATTGAGTTGATGGTGCTCTCATGGTGGAGGGCGTGTAGAACCCAAAATTCCAATATATGACCAACTTAAGTTCAAACCCGGTTTTGAAAACACCACTTGTACCCCTTTCACGCTTCGCTTTTTGTAGCACACCGGTATGCCGGAAAAGGTCACAGTGGCAGAAACGATGAAGATGATAATTGCCACAGGATTGATGAAAAGAAAACAAGAATTGGGCGTGAAGCGCACCGGGTTTTGCCTGACCTCGCACCTACTTGATGCTCTCTTCGAACTCTGCTCCCCATACAAGTTTACCATCGTGCTGGGGCTACACAGCTCTAGGCAGTTCCCCGCGAACCAAAGTTCTGCAATGCCGCAAGGCCATGGCCTGCTACTTTCGGCAAGCTCCAATACTTGCTTAGGTGCGGTGCTATTACACATCTCGCTAGACCGGGCCTCAAAAGTGCCTTTTACACCAACTCCAGGCGGAGGTTCAAGCGTTGTTTATTTTCTTTTATTTTCTCCTTCGTTGGAGGCGTTAGTTCTGTGCTTTTTGATTGGTTGACAAAGTCGGGCTAAATATTGGCGCGGGGGGGCTTCCTGCCACCCGGCTTGCCCGCCCCTTTGATGCAATGTGCATTGTACATCGCCTGTCCTTCGGCTGAGATCAGGAATAGTTATTTCGGAGGAACCTCAAGTTCAGAGCCCATCCTTATCAGAAGCTGGAAGACTAGCTCAACAATGCAGGCTTCCACTTGTCTGTTTTCGTCGGTATTTTGTATTTTACACTTTTGTACAGCACGTTTCATAGTTTGACCAAGATCTAGTCCAGTTGCAGTGGGCTCATTTTATTTCTGTGCCTTCTCGAAACGCATGAACCAGTAGCGATGCCCTCGTTGAAACTAAGACTTACTCGTTTTTGACCTCGAGAGGATACGATGCTTGTCAAACTTTGAAATGTTGAGTTTTATGGAGAAAGCTGGCAAATGGACTTGGCTCGCTCCCATGGAGCACTTCTCCACCGCTTACGCATTCTTCAATGAGCAACGCATCCGTGGCGTGTATATATCGCTTTCAGGGGCAAGACGAGTCGCTTTCTCCCCTAAATCTCGATTTTTCGGGTCCCGGCACGCAAATTGAACGCGGCACCGTTGGTCGATACCAGTTGCCAAGGTGTGTCCGCTTTCTAGAGTGACGTTTCTACCGGAGGGTGTGGGAGATGGGAAACCAAGACAAGAGTCCATTCTAGCCTTTTTCCTCTCCTGCCAACTTGCAGTGTGTTTGTAGTAGTGTCGAAACTAAAACGAAGAAACGAAGACGACTACTATCGACACTTACCACTTCATCCCGTACAATATAATCGAAAGCGGATCACACCAAAGTGCCTTGTCTTCTCCTTTTTTTACCATATCACTCATTCCACAAAAAAGTGTCACAGATTTCGGCTTTTTTCGGACTTCTGCCGAAAATTTCCATCTGCAGGTCCGAAAATGGTCGGTTTCGAGATTTTGAGGACACGTTTGAATCCGTTGAGGACAGGGCTTTCCGAATACTTGGTCGCATAAAAATTTTGACCGACCCCCCCCCCCGGAAATGCAGGTCGGCACCCGAAAAAATGGGGTCCTGGAGATCGGTTTTTTTCTCTCTGCATCCAGGAGGGGGTCAGATTTTGATCGCTGGGCTAGCTGGCAGCTTGCCCATAATCGCGCATCCCAGAACTACTCGAAAACCAAAAGAAATCCCAAAAAGACCTCGAAAATAATTTCCAGACGGCTGCTTTTCACACCGAAAAATCGCAAAAAAAAAAATCGGACCGGGGGAATCGAACCACGGCCTACGGGGGCCCAGGAGGGTGCGGTAACCGTTAGGCTATGTTGCCAAACCTCGGGCCAAAATTCGCTTTTAGCGCCTGCTCAGTTGGAATTCTTATCGGAAAGTGCGAGATCGTCATTTACTCGTTTCCAGTGTCCCAGGACGGTATTTCTGCCCTCTGGGAGCTTATTTCGCCCGGTTTGCGAAGAACTCAAAATGAGTCCAAAATTCTCACTCCGTAGTGAACAAAAAATTTCTCCGCCGTTTTTTAAGCCCATGGTCCAGAGGTTACCACACCCACACAGGGGTTTGGGGGTCGGTGGTTCGATTCCCGCCGGAAATCGTTTTTTTGGGTTTTTGAAACAGCCCCAAAACCGACCTTTTGTCCATCTGCACGCCAGATTTTGGTCGCCACGCGAGCTGATTGCTTGCCCATAATCGCCAGGGATAGCTCTTTCCATCCCAAAAAAAATTTCCCAAAAATTCCAAAATTTTGACCCAAAACGGGCTGCTTTTCAGACGGAAAATCTGTGACACTTTTTCGTGGAATGAGTGATATCATATGATATGCTTTTTTTTTTTGCCGCGCCGGCAGGGTTTTTTCTAGGATTTCAAA
Source organism: Diplonema papillatum (assembly GCA_030068145.1). Lineage (NCBI taxonomy): Eukaryota > Euglenozoa > Diplonemea > Diplonemida > Diplonemidae > Diplonema > Diplonema papillatum. The sequence continues at coordinate 4,567 of JAPJBO010000635.1, forward strand.
TTTTCGAGCTGGAGTGGGGAAACTTTTCGACGCGTTTTCAGAGCCGAATTGCCAAGCAATCCACGCAAATTTGCGCTTTGTGGTGCTGGCTGCGGGCTTTTCCCCCAAGGCAGCTTAGTTCGACGTTCTCCTGGTGCCTATTAGGCCGGTTAGTTCGTTGTCTTCACATGGGTTCAGTTGCCACAGCAGGAAGGGAGTGAACGAGGGTTGTGTCACAAAAAAACGGGTGCTGCATTTAGGAATGATAGTCGTGGAACAACCTGGGACAGATCCCACTATGCAGAATTGGCCTTCGCCTGCACAAAGTTTAGGCGACGGCTCGGGACCATCTCGACAAAACGGTCAACAACCTTCTCCAAAAAGACCATCGAAAGCTCTGGTGGACCCTCGATACGGATGCGCAGGATCATATCCAAATGTCCGCTCGTGAGCCGGTTCCTTAAAAGATCCAGGGTGTCTTTGAGAACACTGAATGATCGCTCAACAGCACTCGTCCCTGAGGGATAAGTGGCGACCAACCGCATGGCGGAGACTGCACGTGGGAGTGCTTGCGCCTCGTGCTTCATGGCATAAAGCAAGGCATCCTGAAAGCTGAAAGCCTCGGGATCTGTGCACCTTTCCTTGGTCATCTGAATGGTCTTGAGCAATTGGGGTAGCTCGTGCTTCACACCCCGACCCTGGGCAGCACTCCACATCGGCTGGAAATGTCTGTCCTCTTTTCCTGTCACTTGGACCGTTTTGCACGTTGTGAAGTGTTCAACGAAAGTGTCGATCAATGCTGCATCACTATCGCAGTCGTGTCCGAACGCGTACTTTGGGTCAAAGAGAGCCAGCACACTCACGATACCGTAATCCTTGAACCGGGTTTTGAGCTGCTCGACTAGCTTCTCACAGTAAACCTTTCCAGTCGCAGCATGGTAAAGGGACCACGATTGCTTGCCGACTGTCTTCCCGCTTGCGTGCTCGGATATGTACCAATTGTAGTACAGCGGCCACGTGTGGTAGCCAATGTCGGCAGGCTGGATGGACTGGGGGTCCAGGGTCGGGGGAGCGAGGTCTTTGATGGCAGTGATGGAACTGATTACAACTTCAACTTGTCGGGAAACACCGATGAGAGCGGAGGCCCCCTTTTGTAGCTGCAGGGAAAGAGGACAGACAATCCCAAAGATTTCACGCAAGAGGAAGAGGGACGCAATGAATGCCGGGGACAGCAACCGTGTGACAAGCCCAGTCGAAAGAGCGTCTCCGGACTCTGCCCGGAGGTCTTCGATTGTTTCGTAAATGGCTGGCCACGTGCGAAGGGTCACAGCAGCCGATCTCTCGTTAGTCAACCATCTTGTATCACCGCTTTTAACCAAGACTTTGTTCGGCATTCGGCTGAACCTTTCCTTTTCCCTCACCTCCTGGATGGTGTCGCGGTACCGTCCCATCCTTTGTGTACTCGCCCTGAGGAAGAAGAACAAGTCCCTCAGGCTGTTGACACAACTGAGAACGTCAAAGGTGAGCATGGCAGCCCAGACAACTGCCAGTTGCAGTTTGTGAGAACTGCACCACACGTACACAGCGAAGGCATTGTACTCCCACTTCAGCCTTGCCTGAACCCCTCCAAACTCACCGCTCATGGTATTCGTGCCATTAAGTGCAATCGCCACGAACTTTTCTGCGGGAACAGGGGCCCCCAAGGGCGGCACCGCCGCGTCCTGAGCGAGTTCCTCTGGTGGGAGACGGTACCGCAGGCGCTTGATGAGCTGCTTAGTGACACTTGCGGCATCCTTGCCAGCATCTAATGGAAGCATGCACCAAAAGACGTCCCACACCCCGCGCTCCGATGTTCCACGAAGGAAGATGGAGAGTTCCTCTTGGTGCTTCACATTCTCCGTCTCATCAGCCAAAATTGCGAGATACGGCGATTTCTTCACTCGCTCTTCAATTTCGGTCCTCAGGACCCAGTCGATTGCCTCCAGGATTTGAGTGGCAATGTTCGTGCTCGTGTAGGTTGCATTACGGGTGGAAGACACAAAGCTCCGGAGATCTGTGTCGGTTCGGGTGATGAGACGGATCAGGGGCTCGTAGTTGGTTGTGTGGGCTATCCCCTCCTTGACGAGAAAATAGCCACAACAACAAGCCACGAATAGCGAGCTTTGACTTTTGCAAACCGTTCGTCGTTGGCCCAGTCATCGCTCGCATCGGAATCCTCATCCTTCTCATCGACGCAGCTTTCGAGGTCTTCAACGACAACGCTCTGATCCAATAACCGCGAGACCTCAAGATCCCACTGCTCATACGAAGCGATAGCTTGAACAGGGTCCTTCGTCTCTTTCTTCTTTCTTGCTGCCGCTCTTTCGTGCGGAGGCACAGTTCGTTCCGACACCGGTATGAATGTCTTCGGTTCTGCACTCCACTCAAAACCCTCCTCTCCTTCTGCTTTTCCCGCCCAAAGAACGTCGTCAGTGACCCCTGGAAACTGACACCGCAGCTGCTTTTTGCTCACCTTCGTGTGCCACTTCTTTGAGCTCTGCGACGTTCTCGAAGCCTGCGAGGCGGCGGAGTCGTTTGAGTGGCGTAAAAAACCCTGCAAGTGTTCCCTGCCGCGACATTGTTTGTGTTTCCGACGATGAACGTCAGTCCGTCGTTTTTATGTTGTTATTGTTTGTCTTCACACCCGCACCATTTCTTTTCCTTTATGTTGGTAGTTTCGGCTGATGCCCATGGCGATTTTGCGTAGTCGTCGGGTACCGATTTGCAGGTCTTTGTTGGTTGCCACGATGCCCGTTCTGCCGCCTTGTCATCCCGGTTCCTGGTACCTACTACGAAGCCGTTGAGAACCTCCTCCAGTGTCATCTCGTTTTCGTCGGCGCCGCACAGGGGCTCGTTCTGTACTCTCTCAGGTGGGTCTCGTCGTTGGTTGTCAACACGTGCTGCATTTCCTGCTTGTCTCGTCTTTTTTTCTTTCTTCCTTTCTCTTCTTTTTTCTGCCCCTGTTTTCGCACTTCTGGAGCGATTGCGTTGCGATGTGGGGTCGCAGCTTTTCTGGCGATGCTGCAATGAACAGAAAAAAAAAACCCACTCCAGCCCACTCAGATTTTCGCCAAGAATCTGGAGTGGGGAAAATCCCCACTCCAGCCCACCCCAGAAAAAACCCTGCGCGCTGGCGAACGCACTGTGAAGAGGGCTAGATAGACGCAGTATCCGTCGGTGCGATGAAGGTTGGGAAGTTGGGTGATCCTCATTTCGCTTCGTTCTTTAGCTGCACGTTAGGCTAGTGCTGTAACAGCTCGACTACTCTTCTTCTTTTCCGCCCAGGCACGGAAGCCCAGCGTTGAAGGTTTTCGGCATTACTGCAGAGCCGCGTCCCACGGGTCAGGTGGCTCCCGATTCTGCAAACTAGAGTGGCGAACAGGTGCCAAAGGAGGCCGTTGAGGGATTGTCACGCACACTTTTCCTCAAGCTTGGTCGAGCTTCGTATGCAGCGGTGCAAACAAGAGACGACTAAAAGTACACTTTCGTTGGACAACGTTTACATCGTCCGGCCTGAGGACAAATTGCGACAGGAGTGACCTGCTACTTTGGTGCAGACAGATCCTCTGGTATTTGTTTCTCCTCAGCAACCTGCAGGCCGGCGCACAGAGTCGACGCAGCAGTCTTCGCGGACGCTATGGTCGAAGCACCAGCCAGCCGTGAGCAGACGTGGCTGCCCTAAGAGCCGGTGTCAGGTATTCGAGCCTCGTCTCCGTTCGCGTTGCGCGCGATTGCTGACCGTATTGTTTGCACGACGTTTATGACGCTGCTGAACATGATGACAGGGTTGAATGCCGGCTGTGGGTGTGTTGTTTGGACATCGTGAAATAGCAAAGCCGTCCTCAAAATCGGGTTCCCGTTTTTTGCATTCAGCAGGCATAGGTGGTACCCATTCCATGCGAATGACTCTGTGACCAACCTCACCCAACTTTAAGCTTGCCGTTGCAAAGGTTTGCACCGATGCAATGACAATCACCCGACTATCCAGGACAGTGCCTCAGCGCAACGCCCCCACAGAAAATATTGTTTTCGCAGCGCGTTTGCGATACTCGTGACGGGTGTTTGCAGGGAGGAGCGACAGGTTCATAATATGCCTGAATCAGAGTCATTGCTTGCGCCCGAGAAGCTGTAGTTACGAACAGAGCATGAAATATTGGGGCGGATGAAGAGCACAGACGAAGCACACCACTTGTTCAAGAAGCTCCTTCCGCAGGTCGTCGATTGTTTTCCGGTCGCGTTTGAGAGGCGAAAGCTTCGTGATGATGAGGCTGTGTTTGCTGGTAGTGAGTGGGTACCGACAACAGAATAGGGGGAACAAGGATTTTTGTTTCTGCCGTCTTGAAATGTTCGTTGGTAAAACTCCGGGTTTAAACTTTATTGCTTTGGATTCTGCAGGAAGCTTGCGGGAGAGCAGCCAACCTGGGGCCCGGCCCCCGGGCAATTTTTTGGGTTAGGATTACCACAGGAAAAGCACAGAAGCAATTCGTTAAGTGTTCCTGTCCAGGGTAAGACAGGTCCTTGCGCTCAACGGATTCAAAAGCGCTAATTCGTTCCATCGACCGTGTGTACGTGCAATCGAAGTGCTGTTTCGCGAGCTTCGAGCGGACAGCAAACCCAAGTTCACTACCGTCGGCAAGCAGAGCAAGTGCTGCGCCCTTCCTTCTCTTACCGCCGCCGGCAGGCAAAGGTGCCGACGTCACTGGTACGTGCTGCAAGGATGTGAATGGTGTGCACAATAACAAGGGAGAGAGAGACGAGTTAGAGTGCAGGGACCATCTCTCCAAGGAGTTTCCGGTCTCCTCACTTCTCTTCGCGCTGCTACGGCGGGCGCTCCAGAGGCGCGCTGCAGGTTGCGGCTCTGCTACAGTGAGTGGCGGCACCGGAGTTGGTGCTGCAGCGGGCGCTCTGGCCGGCGGGTGATCTCGTCTCGCGGGGGGTCGCCGCCTTGTAGCGCTGCGGGCCCTCTTCTTCCTCGCGACTGCGCGGCCTGCGGCGGCGACAAGATAGAGAGAGAGAGAGAGAGAGAGACGAGTTAGAGTGCAGGGACCATCTCTCCGAGGAGTATCCGGTCGCCCCACTACTATCCCGTACTACTACGGCGGGCGCAAGTCGTTGCGCCGTGGGCGCGGAGCGAGCCGTGGCCCTGTCAAAGATGATTGTTGCACCGATGGTGGCGCAGCCGGGGGCGTTCTGACTGGCGGACGAGACCGCCTGGCAGGCGTGTGTTGGCACGTTGTTTCGCGGGCTCTCCTCCTTTTGGCAATAGCCCGCCCTATGGCGGCGGCTAGCATCTTGACAGAGAATCTCAACTCCCACTGAACATAGGGTACGTCGTGCGGATATTCAGGCACGGCATCGTTCCAGCTGTTACGGGCGCAAATTGTTTCCAGCTTGCCCAACATCCACTCGGTCTTCCGTCCAGCCGCAAAGCGTGGGCGGTGGGTACAACCCGGCATAGCCGGCGCACCAAAACAGCGGAGGGAACAGACCCCCTGCCGCCACTTCCCAGGGAAGGAGGCGACTCCTGAGTCGGCGCAGCACAGGTCGTTGATAGCTCGCATAAGGTACCCAATTTGCAGCCCCTTCTCGGCGAAGGTTCTCCCTGGGAGCTTCGAACGCGTAAATGCCTCAAAATCAAGCGCGAGTTCCACGCCTGTCGTCGGGAGAGGGTTGGAGCTGACCCATGATAGACTCCGCAGCCAGAAGACCAACGTCGCTGCGAAGCGGGTTCCGATGTTGGTCGTTAGCAACTTACGACTGTCCGTTGCTAAGTGTACGTCGTATTTCGTCGACGCACCTGAGGCGAGTTCCCAAGGGCGTGTTGCCGCAAGGCTCCGCTGCGCCTGCGCCATCTCGATTGAGATCGTACCGATCAGCCTCTGGATCTTCTCCAGGAGGTCAGGAGGGGTCCCGTAGGGGGGTATCCCTCTAATGCACAAGCACTGGGGCATGTCCCGGACCATCGCCTCAGCAATGCAAAACCGGGATCGCAGCTCGTTCCATCTACAACCTGGGCCCGGACATTGCCAGTAGTAATGCCACAGGGTCCCCGTCGCACCGCTGTCGCAGAACTCGCAGTCGCCGCTCCCCGAACCCCACTTCCTGCGGCACCATTCCCGTGAGTACACCGCTCCCCCAATACATCGACTGATCGCGGAACTCAATTTGTGGTCCGTCGCGCGGTTCAGCCAAAGCCGATTCATGGCACGTACGTCCACCCCTCCTTCGATTCCGTCAAATCCTTGTCTCTGTGTGGTCAAGTAACGCCACGCGCGCAGACGCAGGCCCTCACGAAAGAGGTGTGGGGCTTCTTTACCGAGTAGCGACACGGGAGTCCCGTCGAAAGACAGGGACTGGAAGCTGTGCTGCGTGGCCCGTAGGAATCTTATCTCCCGCAGAAGATTAGCCATAAGACCTACGGGACCCTTGATAGACGAGTCGGCTCCCACGCGAAGGAGAGCGTCCATCCTCACCCGAAACCTCTCTTTCCCGTATTGTTTCACGAACGTGCGGAATAAGCTGAAACCTGAGGCGCATGCCGGATCACACAGGTGTGCTTTTGCAACCAGGGAGAGAACCGCAAGAGGGCTCTTCGCCCGGTTAGATCGAGGGATCACGCAAGCGGAGAGTGCCGTTCGGAGCGTTGAGCTGTTGACGAAGCCACCTGTTGTATTCGTGCAGTAGGCCGCCCCGTAATACGCGGAGGCTGCGATCGTCTGCATTATGCGGAACTTCGTGCGATGCATGAGCGGCGCCGCCTCAAGTCTGGCCGCGGCCTCGACCGTGGCGTTGGCCCTGCGGTTGTCAACGGGTCCCTCTGTGCCCAGGGGGACACCCAAAACCTTCACTATTTTGCTCGATCGAATTATTTTGCGACCGATCACGAGGCGAGGAGGCTCTGGGGACGTCGAGAAGGAGACCGACTTGTCCTCGTTGAGGGCAAAGCCTGTCAGGCTGTCGAACACCTCTGTGGTTCGAATTCCCTCTTGGAGTAGCCTCGCAAGTTGCGACAGCAGGTACAGATCGTCGGCGAACGACTTCGGACTCACCCGAGCTCGGCTGACCAAGGCCTTCGAGAGAACAGAGAGGAGCGCGTTGATCAGGACCACTGATATCGGGCAGCCCTGGAGAATTCCGTTGGTGACAGTGAACATCTCGCCGACTCCCAAGGGGTACCGGAAGCGACGCCGCAGGTGCTTGTATATGTGGCGTAAGGGTGCCAGCACACGCTCGTGAAGCCCAAGCGCCTCCATCAAGTCGAGCACCAGGGCCTGAGGGACGCGGTCAAAGCACTTGGCAAAGTCGAGTGCGACCCCGCACAGGGGTGTACCGTTTGTCAGTGATTCCTCTATCGATAGGGCGATATCCATGACCACGTCGTCGCAGGAGTGGCCGTGCCGGAAACCATGTTGCGACCCGTGAATCCATAGCTCTTGCCAGAGCATGACATCCTGTAGGCGCACGCTAGCCCAGAGTCGGTATACCACGCTCGAGACAGTAATCGGACGCAGCTTCAGTGGATCACTCCCTTCTCCTTTAGGAATTAAGGTGACCATTGCGTCCAGGACTCCGTCGGGCCAGAAGCCGGTTTCCTCTACCTCGTTGAGCACCGCGACAAAGCTTTCCAGGATTGCATTCGGCAGAACGGCGATTTCACGCATGCGCCAGCCGTCGACACCGCAAGACGTCTGTACGCTCTTCTTTTTCGCCACCTGACGAAGCCGCTCGGCCGTGATCGGATTTAGATTGCATGGGTGTTGCGTGATAAAGTCTTTGTACTCCTGGAAGAAAGGGGCAAACTCGGGTTCCCTCTTCTCGGCGTACATGCGGAGCACTGGATCCCAACTCCTCCTCACCAACGCGTCAACTTCTGCCAAGTTCGCAGTGAGCCGCCCATCGGCCCCAGTTACAAACGATAACCCCGATGGCGCGTCTTTCTTCACCCAAGCGAACGATTCCTTCCCCAGGGGGTCGCGAAGCTCCCGCTGACTCCTCGCGCTCTTCAGGTATCTCGAAGTTAGCGTGCTATGCGCCAGGTCACGACACAGTCCTGAGACGGTAAACGCGAGGCCTCTTCCGATTTTCGCTGACGGCGGCTCGGGTGGCAGAGCACACTTCCCATCCGTGCGCAGCAACACGAAACTTCGAAAGGAGCGTATTTTCGTCCACTGTCCCTCAAGCTGGAAGGGCAAAGGGCCAGGGGAGACGATTGTGCTTTCCCATTTGGCTCTGGCGGCTGCGTACTCCCGTATGCGCCCAAGGAGACACCTGGCTCTCTTCAAAGAAGCTGTATCGGCTCCCGCACCTTCAGGGGACGGCCTCGCCGATACTCGCTGAGAGTTCAATTCCCGACGTACGCCACGGCCACAGTACCCGGTTAGGTTGCCTTCGATTCCGGATTTGAGGATGAGGTACTCTTCCGCAGCTCGCGAAGTCCGTTGCCAGAGGAAGTTCACCCGGGGGCTACCTTCGAGCCCGGGGGGGCAAGGGTCCCCGAGGCGGTACTTCTCAGAGACGTTCCGGAGGGCATTCGGGTCGTCCAGGCCGCTCAGCCCGGTGCTTGGAATTGCCCGGGGGTACCGGAGTACCGGGTTCAGTTGTTGGAATACTGCAAGATTAAAGGTGGCTCGGACCGCCTTGTGCGTAGGGAGGCCGGCTTCGAAAGTCTCCACGCGACCGAGAGCGGCAGAAGCGACTTCGTTGGTGAGAAGAAGGTCGATGCGTGACGGCTGACCGTGGTAACATGTAAACTCTGCAGGACTTCCCAGGGCTTCAGCTTGCAGCTCGGCAGAGTCCGACCAGCCGTTGCGCAAGGCGAATCGGAGCGCCGGGGAACCGAGGGGGGTCGTGTTGAAATCGCCGGCGGCGACAAGGGGCACAGCACCCAAGCGCTGGCGCAATCCCCACAGGGATCCCTCGATCAACCTTTCCCGCTCGGGTTTTTCGGAAATGCCACAGTGACCGTACAATGACACCACGTGTACGGCTCCTTTACCTACACCTGTCGCGACACGTACATGCAAGAAGCGGGCCGATTCGTAGGCACGTTGCTCGGCTGCGTCAAAAGGCTCGACGATACATGCAGGCAAGCCTTTCTTGACGAAAATCGCGACTCCTGCACTACCTCCTGTAACCTGGGATGGGACGCTGTTGCCGCACTTCCGCCCAACACAGCAGCTGCCGAAGAAGGGTTGCCATACATCAAGGGCGCCGGCTTGTTTCAGGGCCATCCGGATACTTCTCTGCCCGGCACTCGTCAACTTCGTTTCTTGAACACAGATGATGTCCGCCGCTATGCAGATGAGGAGGTACAGGTTCTTCATCAAGGACGTGACATTTATAGTCACAATTCGAATTGGTGGAGGGCCAGGGTTGGGTTCGATACCTTGAGTCACGAGAAGCGCGTACGCTACGAGGGCCAGATAGAACTCTCTCGTCGGCTGGGGGGACAAATCGTTGGCGTGGATCACCATTGTGACTCCGGGGGGGGGACGTCGGCGGTCGCCTGCGCGGGCGAGGGAGATGAAGTTGGCGGCGTGGCCCGCGACTTAGTCCAGCATGCGTGACAGATTGCAGCCTGGCAGGGGCCGTGCGCGCAAAGCCGCTTGGCTTGTCCGACCTGCATGCCTTTGGCGCAGACCACGCAGAGGAAAGCTTCGGCGTTCGAGTGTGCTTCCTGCCAGCTGGTGTGCCGGCAGTCGGTGACCATGTTGTCCTTGCCGTCCACCCGTGCTAGCTTTTCCTGGGACTCAGTTGTCTCATCCTCTGTGCGTCCCCTCTTTTGGCCCGGAGACGGCTCGGGCCGTTCGTTGAGGCTAGCGAAGAACTCGGGTGGGAGTTTGACCTTCTCCCGCTGACACTGCGTGGAGAATCCCTTCCGTTGCCTCGCGTCAGTGGAGCGGTCGTATTTCCTTATCGAAATAGACGCGCGATCGAGCCGGAAGAACACGGGTGCAGGTGGGCCCGTGTCGGCGATGACGATGCACACGGTCTTACCTTGTCGCTTGAAGGCCCCGGCTTGTTCGACCTTCCAGCCGGCAGCAGCGCAGGCGGCAAGGAGGTCGGTCGCGTGTTCCGAAGCGCACGCGGTGGTGACCACGTATTTGTCGCCACGCAGTTGGCGCTTCGACAGCTTTTTTCCGACCGCGGATTCGGTGGCGGCAACGTGTTCCGGGGTCGTCCGAATGCCGAAGACACCCGTCTTTGTGCCCGCGATTACCCCGAACGTATTCGGAGTCAGTGCCGCCAGCCGTCGCGCCTCTTCAAGGGTGCAGTCACTCACCCACACCGCCGGCATGGTGTCCGTCCCGTTGACGAAGGACAAGGCCTTCCAGAATGTTCCGGCTTTGCCGGAGCTCCGCAGCAGCTTCTGCACGTCAACGATCGGGACGCGCACGCTCACCTCACACACCCCCTGCCGGCGGTGCACCTTTGTGAACACTGCGCTCCAATCCATGCGCAGTCCTTCCGCTTCTGCGGCCTTCTTCGCCATAATCCGCACAGATTGTGCGGCCTTCATCGCGGTATCCCAGGTGGCCGCGTGGACGTAGGCGGCGCGCACCTGGAACAGGCAAACCTGTGTCGTCGGCTGGAGGGTGTCGACTGCTTTGCAATGCACCGTGGGCAGGGCCAGGTTTTGGAACCGCGACCATACGTCCTGATGACCGCCGTCAGACAAGGTGACGAGGTGCCTCACCGAACCGTCCCACGGAACGCTGCAGACGACGGCAACCTTCGCTTCGGGGTAAACCGCGACGGTGTCGAGGGCCGCACCCCATGCGGATTCCGCATCTTCGACACTTGCAGCCACGAGTAGGCCGCCCTTTCCGCTCCTCAACTCGTCGGTAGACCCGACCTTCGCCACTTGCCAGTCATGGAAGACCATACTGGCCTTCGGACGGGTGCGGCGCGTCCTCTCCGACCACGTGCTAGGCACCTGCGGTTGCTTCGTCGATGTAGAGCGGCGCATCCTTTCCGCCCATGAATCTTCGGTGGAGGGGTCCGGTCGCTTCTCGGATACCGGTCGCTTATCGGACACCGAACGCTTCTCGGATACCGGAGGTCGAGCCTCTTGTGCCCCGGAGCCATGCGTCGAAGGGGGCGCGGGTTTCTGGGCGCCAAGCGGTGCGGGCGACGATCCGGCCATCCCTGTCTCGACCAAGGACAGGATGACGTCTAAGATAGACAGCAGTTGCTGCCTCGTCTTTTTGTCATGGCACTTCCCAGCCAAGGCGGATGCCCTGGCGATCAGTGCGTCGACGTCATCCATACTCGAATGAGAGCGGGGATGGACCCCCCTTCACGCTTCTCTTAGCTGATACTTATACTCGTTCTCTCTTTTTCTGATCTGATATCCCACCACTTCTTTTTTCTTCACCCGAGGTGTTTCCGGGCAGAACCCGGAGCCGCTTTCCTTCAAGGGTAGCCACGGCAAGCCACCAATAAAGTACAGATAGATGGCGAGATGGCGGCAAACCAACGCAAGAATGTGTGCCAACAAAACTGAAGAAGTTTGTCCGAGCAGATGACATGCGGAGACCTCTTGTTCTTGGCACGTTGTTGTTGAGGAATCATGCAATCTTGTAGTGCAAATTCGCTTAATCTTGTTGTACTTTGACTTCTCGGTGGGCGAAAGAAATACTGCTATGTAATCACCGAACTGGAAGAGCTGCAGCACGTGCAAGCAAACCGTGAGGCATACCAGAAACATTCGAGGTTGTCCAGGAGCACGTCTGAAGGGTGCTTGACGACTCGGGGACCCGTAAAATTGTCATCGTCAACATCGGGTACTTCGGCGGTGGCCAATTCACTGACACGGCCCGCTGTTCCTGTGGTCGTAGACTGGGCTTGTAGCGTGCTATCAGCAGCCACGTCGCCCTCGACTCCTTCTTCCTTTGATCTGGTCTTTTCATATTCGGCGTCATTTCGCTCGCTGGTTCCTGTGCCGGCAACAGTGACTTCGGTGTCAGGATGCGCTCCGCACTGGGCTTTCGCGATGCCCCAGCCGAGGTGTGCAGTGCAATTCAAGCACGTCAGAGACGTGTACACGCGATCCACCAACCATATCGACGGGGTCGCTGGCTCGCCTTGCACGTTGACCCACTTGTTTGGCTTCACCTGTCATGTTCGTGTACAGTAAGAACGGGAGAAGTTGGTAGGTCAAGGGCCCTGAAGGGGCTCTATATTGATCGATTAAGCTTGTCCGCCCAGGGCTTTTTTTTCGGAAAGGAAACGGGCATACTCGAACAACGTCGTAACGTCGTCGTGAGTCTTGACACGAGAGCACCGGGATTGTTTCGTCAAGAACGTCGAGATCATACTGGTACACACGATCCGCTACCACTTCTGCAGAGTCCATCAACACATCTTCCTTCAGGACGATCGGGAATTTGCACTGCTGGCAGCCCAGGATGTCGACCGTATCCTGAGACTCTTCTTCAGTCGCCATTGCAGTGGCAACGTCTTCTTTCGGTGTACTTCCAGTTCCGAAGTCGAGCACCGAATACCGAGGAGGGGTTCTCTCCTGTGGTGTCCCCCCTCCCCCCCAACCGGACTCTGCTGGCATCGTTTGTTGCTTCGTTGCTTGAGTTCGACCCACACACCACAAACAAAATAAATGGAACAGCATTGCACTCTGTGGGAATATTCGTTCAAATCACGACTTGGTAAACTTGCGGTCACAAAATAGAGGAGAGCAGTAAAGAAAGAGTGATCTTCCGGGACCAAATAAAAAGGAGGCTAGCTGTCTTCTGTTGTGCGGAACAAAATCGCACACCAGAGAAATACAACGCATGAGCAGTTGATGACGTCTTTGGAGGTATACTCACACACACACACACACAGCCGATGAAGGGGCAGACGAAGACCTAGGACATCATCCCGGGGATAGGTTTTCGCTATCGTTGTCCGTCCTTTGCCTGAATTGAAGGCATTGGCTCCTCCAATGGCGGCAAGCAGGAAGGGTGGTCTTGATACTCTTAGACCGGGACAGGTCTTGTTCCTCTGCGGGAACTTAAACCTCGCCACGATCATGATGGGGCGAAGACACAACCCAGCTCCGGACGTGTACGGGTACAAACCGATTGCGCGATCCACGGCTGTCAAGAACAAGCTCAACGAGGGCAATCCGAAGGACGGCCGGCCACTCGGTATCATCTATGAGGCTCAGCATCCGTAGGCACGTGATGCACCCAGTGATATAGCCAGGTCTGCATCCAAGGAGCTGTGCACGCGATCAGCCCCAAAGCGGTCCTTCAGCAGCCTTCGTATGGCAAGCAGCCGTGAGCTCCCACCTGCTAGCACCACCTGCACGTGTGTTTGCTGTACGTAAGTTCTCCGTGTTGTCGGTGCGAGGCAGAGATTTGAATGGCGACTCGCTAACAAATAAAGCACTCAGCCCTTTGTCTTCCACAGGGGTAGTCAATCGGGTGCCAAACAATCGCGGGGCGTGGCAGCTCGTGCAACTTGTATACCGTGCGCAACAGCGAAGGAACCCGCGGATTCACCGCCGAGGCGGTCAAGAACACTGCAGCGTTGCAGCTGCAGAAGTAGATAGACGAAACTAGCACACACCTCGAGTCCGCTTTCAGGAACCAGCGACACCTGCAAGATGTCGTCAATGGGGACGATCGACCGGTCGACGAGATCCTTGCATTTCTGAACGTGGAGTGGAAATGTAAGTTGCATGCCGAGAGCAAGGATATTCGCGTGTATTTCGGTAAGAACCGACGCTAGAAATAGCAGCGGTGTGGTTAAAACAGGTCACAACTTCTTAAGTCAGAGTCTTGTAGAAAATGGGTAGGTAAAGGGGGCTAGTGCCGTTAGCCCCGGCTGCGAGGCAAAATAAGGACCCGTAGGACCGATACCACTACGGCACGTTGCTGCTCAAACTGAAAACACGTACCGTCGAAATGTCAGAGTTGGAGATGGTAACAGCATCACCCCAGGGTGCCGTGAAGGTGACGGACTCGTGGATGGATAGGTTGCGCTTTGCATGCTCAACGGTGTCGGTGAAGACGGCCCGGTCATGAGCGGAAAGTTGAGAGAGGTTGATGTCATGTTTGTCGGCGAGGTGGTGCACGAGGCACCGATCGAAATCAGAACCGCCAAGATGCGAATCGCCTGTCGTCGCAAGCAGGAGAAAGGTGCGCGTGTCTTCCTGCAATCGCAGGAGCGCAACGTCGAGAGTGCCGCCGCCCATGTCGTACACGAGAACGTCGCAACGTTCTCGGTTTTGCAGCCCATACGCAATGGCAGCCGCGACAGGCTCTTCAATGAGGCGCACCATCGAAAAGCCAGCCAACAAAGCTGCTCGATGTGTAGCTGCACGTTCCGGTCCCCCAAAGGATACGGGCACGGTGATGGTGGCAGTGTAGAACTTGAAGCCCATCAGATGCTTCCAGTATCCTGCAGACGCCTCCGCCTTCGCCTTGAGCTTCTTCAAAACGGCACCGCCGACGTCCTCGGGCATCACAACACCGTTCACGCCTTCCACTACCACTCCCGCCTCGCCTCGCCGCCCTTCTACAATTTGGAACGGCAGCTCTCGCGCCTCTTCCTGGACGCTCTCGTCGGTGACCTTTTTCCCTATGAACCGCTTCGCCGACGTTACGACGGCTTCCGGGTGCTCGAGCTGCACGGTGTGCGCAGGGAATCCGACGCGAACGTCTCCTCCGAAATACGAAACGATGCTGGGGACCAGCGGTGTGTTGTCATCGACGATCACCGCTGTTGGGACACCACCGTTGCAGGTGGAAGCTACGCTGAACGTAGTTCCCAAGTCAATGCCCAGCTGCGTCTCGGAGGCGAATTCCCACCACGGCAGCACTTGCAGCGCGATCGGCCCGATCACGACTAGTATAAACACCGAACACCCGATATCACTGGCGGATACCATTGCACCCACCTTTCTCCCACACACCCCAGCCCGTGCACGCTTGCACTGAAACACAAGCATGAGAGAGACGAGTTAGAGTGCAGGGACCTTCTCTCCGGGGAGTTTCCGGTCTCCTCACTTCGCACTGAAACCCAAGCAAGATAAAGTATTTGTTGTGGTACGCGCTATTGATACGTATTTGATACGAATTACACCTCTTGCGCTGCACTCTCCCACCGACTTCTTCACAGCAAAGGGCCAGGCTATCCTTCCTGGCAGCGGCTTCCGCACAAAAAGGTACTCCGGGTTTCGTATCTTTGGGGGGCACAAGCGGTGCATTCGAGTGAGCATACATGCGCCCGACTCGACGACAAGAAGCTTTTAGGTTTGATCTCACGCTGAATGGACAGTCAGCGACGGGGCAGAGCGGACGCGACCTTTTGCGTGTAGTCGTTGTAGTGGTGGTCTGTCATGGTCCGGTCCTGGAGCCGCTGTTCGTTTATACCCTCATGGGAGAGCAGTCGCTGGCAGCTGCCATCTGCAAACGAGGAGGAAAAGAAACAAGGCAGCCACCAGCTCTGAGGACGAGAGACTCTTAGTTCACAAGTTCAGAAAAATGGGCTAGTGTTGTCGGGTTATCGGCGTGCGGGGCAAGTGCGAGAGAACCTTCACGTCTTGGGAAAGGTGGTTAAGGAGTTCTCGTGAACGGTCAGCTCTCGGTTAGGCGGGGGCTTGCAGTTGGCAAACAGCTGCGTGTTGAAAGGAGCGCGAGAACATGTGGAAGCGTTGGCCACTTATATGCCGGTGACTGCGAGGCTCCACGCACGCGCGGGGGGGGCCGACCCTGGATCAACCAAGGCCCGAAAGCAGCTCACCATGTAGCGCACACAAAATCGGCACTCGAAATTCATTCTTGACGCTGGAGATAACGACGGCCGGATGCTTGGCCTTTTAGCCGATATGCTTGTTGACGGTGGTGTAAATGACTCGCACACGCGCTTTCGAAAACGAAGTCACATGTTCTCTAACTGCTTCCGCCTGTTTATGATGGCAAGCTGCTCAGCGGAGAAGTGAGAAGTTGCCTCTTCCTGCGTGAGGTACGACCCAGTGTACGTCTTCCCCACCGGCGTCTGGCCGGTGGTGTGGCCCTGTGTAGATGGGTGAGAGTTTGCTTGAAACTCCGGCTTTTTTGGGGGGGGGGGGAAGATCCCTGCTCCGAGCACTATCTAAGTTCACTAAGTTGTTGCGTGTGATGATAGGTCTAATCTTATTGACAACATGCGGGAAGGCTACCCTCCGGGAAATGACAAGTGTCACACAAAACCCGGACTCAGCCTGCGCTTCACACAGTGCAAACGACAGGCGACACTTTGCTGGTTTTAGAAATCTCGGAGTGGCTGGTTTTGACCAGCTGGCTGGAAGCTGGCTCTCTGCCCATGAAAACACCAACGATGTATTCCACGTGTCAGGATATCAAACTAGAACCCATACATCAGAATGGCGCCGCAAGATGGGAACGGGCTGCGCAGGTGGCAACGGGTACGCGCCGCCGGGGAACGTCGCCGCCGGAGACCCGCCGACACACCGCTGCTGCAGCTGTTTATGCTGGGCTTCGAGAAGGGCGGCACGCTGCGCACGGGCCCGCCGCCTCGCTTCCAGGTCTGCGTCGGCCCCTGCGAATACGCCTCCGTTGCCGTTGCTGCCGCTGCTGCTTGCGGCTGGCGCAGCCGGGTGCTGCGGGACCGCCGTCGGAGATACGAACGCCGCCGCGCCGCGAGCACCTTGTTGCACAAACCGTGAGAATTCAAGCGCCATCGCCGCAGCAGACTGTAGAAGGGGAAAAGGGGGTGAAAGGGCAGAAGGTGGTCGATAGTTCAGCCCATAAAAAAGGTTCCATCCAGGCGGTTTTTGGAGACGCGCTACGCTTCAATCATAGGTGGGGCGATGCCAAAAGTGCCTAACACGAGCAAGCATGCAACCGAGTACAGTTCTGCCATGGTGTCGGCATCTTCCGGTTGTTGTGAGCAAGAAGGCAAACCTGCAAATTGGCGGGAGGGCCGGCAGACGGCGCTGAAAACAACGGCAGCTTCTGCGGGACGGTGACGCCTTCGAAGGCGCGCGCGCGCGCCGGAGCGTGGCTGCTTGGGTGCAACGACGGGGGGAAGCCGTTGCCAGAGTGGTGAGCGCGGGTATTACCGCTGCTACCAGCCTGCCGCCGACGGGTGGAAGCGTACGCGTACGGGTCGTCAGCCCCCGCAGGCAGCAGCCGGTTGCCTTGCCGCTGGTACCGGTCCCGGTAGCGGTCGAGTGCCTTCCTGTTGGCCGCCCATCGTGGCTTCTTCTCAGACACCTGCGGCTTCTCACCTTTAGCAGGACGTGGTCGGAACAGATCCGCATCCGGGTTGGGGGGCAGCTGGTGGTGGTTGTCGACCCGTGATCCCGTAGGGTATGATTCACTGCGGCTTATCCGGACATTGGCGGTCCCTTGTTTCGATGAGTCTGACGCATGTTTTGCTGGTTCTCTCACGACCCGCGACACGCTTTGTTTCCTACCTGAATTCTCCACCTTCGACCGACTTCTCGGCGCCCTTGCATGGAACTCGTCATCGTCGTCTCCTTCCCGCATCACAATCGACTCCAGCATCTCGATGCGCTCTCGTAGCTCGACGTTCTCTTCATTTAACTGGCCGAGCCCCGCGTCAACCTCTTTTTTGGCTGCTTCGGTTTGGTCGAAAGCCTCGCGCAGCTGCCCGTTGACGATGATGATGTCCTTCAACATTGTGATACTGTCGACCAGCTTCTCGCCCAAGAAGCTGACCTCCCGCGAGGAATCGCCCGCGTCAGGCGCAGTCCTGGGCCTGCCTTCGAAGTGGCCGAGCGCGTCCGCGTCGCTGGTAGTCGGCGGAGGTTGGCCGTGGTGTGTGGATCCTGGTTTGGGTGCCGCATTGCCGGATGCTAGCCTGCGGTAGTGGCATAGCTCGAGTTTCAGGGACGCGATTTCGGCGCGCAGGGATCGGATCAGCGCGGTTTTGCTGTCTTCGTTGACGCGGGGGTCGTTCTTGATGTTCCGGGCGCGGCCCGCATAAAACAGGGTCGAAACCGTTTCTTCGAGGTACGCGTCGCACGGATTCACGCACGCAACCATCAGGGTCAGGCTGTTACCGCCAAGGGCGTGCTTCAGAAGCTTCGTCAGCTTCGAGTCTCGGTACGGAACGTGGCTTTGCTGTTTCGTGGCTGTCCCGAGAGCGCTGATCACTTTCCCGAGAGCCAGCAGCGACGTGTTGATCTCGACAGACTCCTGCAGGAGCTTCTTGCTCGGGTTTTTCGACATCAGCGTCAGCTTCTCGGACCCAGCCAGGTCCACCAGCGTAAGCTCGCTCTTGATCACGCACTCGGGCGACTGCGTTTTTTGTGTGAATGTTCGCTTGAAACTCCGGGTGTGTAGAGTCTCGCCTAATTTTCCGTACTTGCCGCTGCGCTTCGTGCTAACTTCGGCGTAAGCTGATCGTTCTGGAGGTATTGCCCCTCATTCGTGTAGTCGCCTTTCTGCTTCGTGACGGGAGTTGACAAGAAATGCAGACCTGCGGATCCCAACTTTCAATGTAGAGCGTGAAGAGCGTGTGCGAACGGCTCGATTGCAAGTTCATCTGATGACTGCCCATCGCCTTGTTCTTCACACCGCAGCCAAAGAGCTCGTGGGCTTGGTTCGCGCTATCGCACTCGAAGATGAACAGGTTTTCCACGTAGAAGTTGTTGTTCTGTATGAGTGCGAATCCGTTTTCATTTGTAGGCGCTCCTTTTGCGGCAGGCACATTTTCCGGTAGCAATTCCCCACCGTGTGTGAATCACGGTAGCATTCCACTGACAAGCAGAACAACTCTGCCGTTGTTTCTTGTGGCAAGGCCTTCTCCAGCAACTCTGCCGTTTTGACGGCGTGTGGCGGAATATTTTAACAGAAAACACTTCCTATCGGTCTCAGAATTCAGTAAACAGCCTGGGCGGCCCTCCGAGCGCAGCATCAGCAGTGACGCGTCGGCAGTATTTCCACTTCAGGATGGGGCTGTGCGTGTGCATCGACGGCTCCCTGTACGACTTTGGGTTCGATTCTGCTCCCAGCACTTTTCCCATTTTGGAGCCTTTCGAATCTTATTTACTGGCACCCAATTGTAGGAAATTGTGTCTGTGCACTTTATAACATGGCTCGGACCCGGCCGGTGTGCCGTTCACCGCCCGCTGAAAGAGTGAAAACACACCTTGTTCCACCGAATGCGCAAGCCGCCTTTATCCATCTTGTCTCTTTTCCACGCAGCGGAGTTCAACAAGTCAGCAACTCTTTCGTTGTAGATCTGCACATACGAACAATTGATCTGCGTGATGTTGCTTCCGTCTACATCTACTTAACAATACTCTTAGTAATAGTCCAGGCGGCAGCAAAGAATGTCAAGCTAACACAGCATTCGGACGAGGTGCCGTCGCGATGCAGTACAACAAAAAGACAACTGTAAAACTGGAAACAGGCTATACTTTTAATGAAAGCGCAAATTTGGGGTAAGCCCTGATTGAGAAAAACACGGCTGAACGAAGCTAGTGCACAAAGTTTGCCTGATCTTGCAACTTATCCGATACCAAATAGAGGCCTATGCTAACTCTCTCTCGAACTTCGTACGTCGGGCTAACTTGACCGGCCACGTTGCCACCCTCAGACTTCGTCGCACCTCGTAGTGCTTGCTAACAAGGAGGTAAAACGGCGTCAAGCAAGAACCAGCCTGCTACTACTTGTGATGCTCCCCGATACTACTCCATGCCATGATAGGACACGGCGCTAAGGAAGACACGGGCATACCTTATACCGGACTCTTGGATTGTGCTTCATGCGCTGGCATGCACGGTCGAACAGCGCGTCGACGGTTCTGGGAATGATGCCGTGTTTGTGCTTCGCCGTTGAGAGAACCGGGCGGAGCTTCTTGTCGCCGGTAGTGTCGTTCTGATAGTCGAAGCCCTCCATGGTGTGCGTCTTCCCCGAACCTGTTTGGCCGTAAGCAAAGATGGTGGCGTGCAAACCGTCGAGGGCGTGGTCGATCAACGGTGACGTGTACTCGAATACATCGTCCTGAGCAGCGTCGGGGCCGAGAACCTTGTCGAATGTGAACACCTTGTCCGTCCCCGCGTTGTACTGCACGCGTACGGAGTTCTCCTCGCACTCGATCAGCCCCGCCGGAGTGCCAGCTTCATGCGCTAGCTGCGGACGACATCGTACGAGAACCTGTGGGTGCTTGTATTCCTCGCGCACAATGCACCGCGAAGCTCAAAGACTTCCCTTGGCGTATGGAACAGAAAGAAAGCCGATCAACCAACGCACAAACAAAAGTTTTAACTCCACAACTGTTGACTCAAAGTTGCTAATTTCGATGGAGGCTGAAGGCGGGGGGGACAATAAGAATAGAGCGGGTCTTTTTTGTTGAACGCTTTTGTGCGTCCAGCACAATCGTGTGGGTTGCAGCACTTTTTCCCGACTGTAATTCGTAACTGGCGGTCTCTCGAGTATTTCCTGCAAAGAAGGTGAGTATTCTGAAACATCGAATGTACCTGGACATTTGTCGCGCTCGACATGACCGCACAACGTACCAACTGTCGCAGCCGCCAGCCTATCGGCAGCGGCACCGGCCAAGCGTTGTGGCCTTGTCTTGACGCTTCTTTCTTTTCCCGCCCCTTCCACCCGCACTTTCCAATGCAACTGGGCGGGGCCTGCTATTCGTTTTTTTGAGAGCATGACGGAGGATGATCGTGGAAACAATCCCAGTCGTTATTACGGCCCGCCCGCTTTTTCAACAAACGCACTTCTAGGAGCGGCCATTCAAAAAAGACTACGTGGTGTGCAGTTATGCGGAAGCCGTAAAATCTGTGCCAACCAATCGCTGAAGCTTCAGTGGGCTTTGACAACACACCGTGTCGCAACAGGCATGAGAGAACTGTTGGCCGACGACGCCGACGCCGCAACTCCGGGCCAGCACTCGCCCGGCGAACGCCTCCCAATGCAACGCAGTCCCCGGCTGCGTCCACCCGGCGCGCGACACAAACGCGAAGAAACGAGCGAGGAGTCATCCGACAACGGCTCCGGCCTCGTCGCCACGACGACATCCACTCGTAGGCCGCCCCCGCGGCGGCGCGACAAACGCGATCCATCTGCTGTAACGTAGGCACGGGGTGTGCACATTGTGTTGTTCAGGGTAGTCGAGAGCCCCCCTTTTCGTTTCAACGTATTCTGCAGGCTTCGACAACAGTAGCATTCTCCCCGATTCCACCCTCAATGCCACGGAGGAGGAACTGACGAAGTGGCTCAGTTTGTTGAGGAACGATCCCCGTTCTCCTGTATTTGTGAGCGACGAGGAAGTCAACAAAGTGTCAAGGTGGCTGCTCGACACAACGGGACGACAACTGGGCGTCGTGACGGTGCCGACTGCCGGGGCTTTTCTAAATTATTCGCTCCATTGTACTGCCCACCAGATGATGCGATCGTATTCACCGTTATTGCTGACGCAGTGTCTAAACCAAGTGTGAAGAGAATATGAAACCTCTTGGGTTCCAAGGTCATAGAGCAAGAAAGCGGAAATTTGAAACAAGTTGCACCCACAGGGGGCGTGACGTGAGAGTGAGACTGTGATGCGGAACGGCGTCGAATGAGCCTTTGTTCTTCTTTAGTTGGTTGCGATTGGTAGCGCATGGAAGCGGTAAAAGCATCGTCTGGCGCGGGAAATACAAGAAGGCAAAGAAAGAGCAAGAGAGAGAGAGAGTGAGTGAGAGTACTTGGTTTAAAGCGGAAGCGACCGCATCAAGGCAATCCGGAGTTGCGCGCCTAGCAGGCGACTGCGAGCGAGAGGTGTTTGCAACACAACATCCGCGTTCGTTCTGCACTGTACTTTAACCCCTTGGACGGAGAGGGCCGGAGGTTGTCCAGACGCGCGGAAAGCCTTTGGAGGAAACTGTGGATTGCGCTCAAGCGTTTTATGACTCCACTAGCTAATATATTCCCAGCAACAAGCCTGGACGGATTTAGACGTGTCTTCACTCTGTAGATGCAGCGTCCGAACTCCAGCTCGGGTTCTGCCTTCTTCGACATAAATACATGTCCCCCGTCCTTGAAGGGTTAAAGACTGTTTCTTTTGAGCTTGCTGTGTTTCGGGGAGAATCTCCATCCCCTTGTCAGCAGGCGATGCCACCATCTTGCATGACTACGTATGCGGATGCAAACTGACCTGATACAGACTCCCGATGTCTGTATCGTGGCCATTGCAGTTTTATGCTTTTGATGCGGAAATGGCTCGGTAGGTCTTTGTCGCAGCAAGCGGTGGTGAATGCATTGGATGACATCCGACGGTAGGAAAACCATCGTCGTTACGAACTTTACTGGTACAATCTTGCCGGTGCAATATATTACGAAGCTACGAGACGGAAACACCGCGAGTGGTGGACGATCAGAAACTGGGCGAAGGGACAAGATGGAAGTCAACCAACCGGCAAGCGCCAGCAAAGGGGGGATGTCCCGAGGCTGACTTCCCTGTCTCAGCGAGAAATAACTTCCCACGGCGACTGTTAACCGGAGGCTTTTGCCCCGAGGGCGACTGCTCACTCAGTGTTGCACAGCACAGAAAAGTCGACGTTGCAGTGACTTGGTGCTGCGTCTTTCAGCACACTTTGACACACAAGCGAGTAGTCGGCGCCGTGCGGGAGCGGGGGCGTTTATATTTAGGCTTTTCTTTTACTTTCTTTTTTTTTGGGATCCGGCGTGTGCAGAGCTCACGCTCGTAGAACTCAGAGATCTTTTGACTTGATGAAGCACACGGAGCACGTTTTTAGCTTCTCAGGCTCTCGTTTGCCAAAAGGATCTCGGGTACGTTTTGGAATTCCGACGAATCAACCGGAGTTGACGTGGCTTTGCTATTGTCTTGCGACATTTCGTTTTCTTCTTCCTGGGCTGCTACACGGGAGCCGAGCGGCACTATTTGTTGGTCAAAGCATCAAAGAGTGGCGCACCTGGGGGCTTCCGGTTAGTCGAACCAAGCCCGTTACAGGCCAACTCTTTGCATGCTGCGGTTGACTTACGCTAAGATAACTCGCTGCCCGGAGCGACAGCTTCTTCATGTGCCCCAGTTGTACAAGAAACTGTTCGGGGAAGTCTCATCAGTAGGAAACGCGTCAAATTCATGAACGTCTGGCAGCTTCTTTGGAAGACGCTAGCCACACTATCATAGTGATAGTGACTCACAAACACTAATTCTCCCCCCGGCGCGTCCAAATTCGCGCCTATTCTTAGAGACCCTGGACGCAACTTTAGACTTTTCTTATTCGGAGACATGAAACTGGCAGAGCGCTTCAGATCTGCCAGCAAACGTTTTTTTGTTGAACTTTATGTTGTTCTCAAGTTTTTTTTCCCCGTTTTCTCGTTTTGTTGGGAAGTATTCCAGTCAACTCCGCGACCCGCGAGTCAGCGCTCCTAGCCACTGCCTGGCGAGTTCACAAGAGAGTGGCTATAGAGCACAGCGCCATTTGAACTCGCTGACTCGTTTGGTCTGAAGACTCGCCCGGAAACGTGGTGGTAAGAGCACCCAGCGCTCAGCTCGGTCAGGCTCAGAAGAAGAGCTCGGCGACGGAGCAACGTACACTACCGCCAGCGAGCTGTGTTGGTTGTTGAAAACGTAGAAGAGACAGTACAGTTCCATGACTGTCCCTAACAAATCTGGTGACCCCATAATGGAACCTCTTTTTCATTTGGGTTTGGGTTGGGCCTCTGCGTTCGCTGCGATATTTTGTGCCGACTCAGGGGGGCACCGTAGTTGAATACGTGGACAGAACACTGCCTCACAAGCCCGATCAATGTTGGCCGTGTTACGAAGCCCTGCTTTGCGGGATCTGCCATCTCCGCTGAAAATTGCTTCATGCCGTGACTCATTCGGGGTCCTTCTCAGCATGGCTAACATGTCTAAGTGTCACTAGAGTGAAACGAACAGTACACACCGTTTCAATTGTGTTGTACGCGGGGTGGACGATGTGGTCGACAGTCTGTAGCAGCGTGTACAGTTGCTCGGGTCGGTAATTCTTGTACGCCCGTTCCGACATGGCGACGAATTGCTCGCCTTTGCCCGATCGCAGCTCCAAAATGTTGCCGCACATATTCGTGCACTGTTCTTTCGAGATCGCAATAATTTTCTGTGTTGTTGTTTTGTTGTTGTTGTTGCTGATGACATAACCGAGTTTTCAGAAAGTCTTTGCTTAATGTTTAGGCAGAACACTGCCTCGCATGCATGTCTAGCATCAAGAACTGGAAGCACAAGACTCCTCCGTGAAGTCTTCTTTGTACTGGGAACCAGGCCACTTTATCAACAATACCAATTGCGATATCCTTGTCTTGGGTCCACAAATACTTTCAGTTGCGGCCTGCACGTTCATCTGGCGATGCGACAGCAGTAGAATTTGATTACGAGAAATGCGAAGACCCACACACGTAGATGAGGGGTTAAACCCACTAATGAATGTAGTGAGTCACAGCTTTTGAATGTTCCTCGCTTTTCTCACAAAGACTTATCGGCACCAACTGACTCTACTTTTCATTCGACAACATTGATTCCGTCCGGTGCCTTCTCGTGCGTTTAGTTACGGTGTTTTGAATTTTTTTAAGGTGAAAGTAACAGGAAAAACAACACCTTGCCGGTCTGTTTTAGGCTTTTGTAGGCCCTGCTCACGTTCTCTTGGTCGGCCAAATGCTCGAAGCAAACGACCGCGTACGACGTGCCGACGCTCATCATGACGTTCGTGTGGTACATGTTGTCGGTGGCGCGAAGGCACACAGGAGTGTAGCCCATCGCTTTGCAGAAGTCGTTGAACGGCTCGGCTTGCGTCCTGCTGGACATGACGGCGTATGCGATTCCGTTGACACGGTCAAGAACCATGGACCCGGTGCCTTCTAAGAACTTGTTCTCATCCTCATGCTCAGAAAGGTCGAGTGTGCTCTCGGTGTGCGCTTCCAAGAACTGCACAATGTCAGGCCTCCTCTCCCTCCGTCTGCTCGGATGGGCCATCGGGTACAGAACCAGATCACTCTTTCCGCCTCCCACCGCGTGCGTTGAAAACCAATTGTTCGGGAAACACGCATCCGGAGTTCCGTGGTACTGCTCGTGGTGGTACAGCTTGATGTTGACACCTTCCCTCAGCAACGCAGTGTACAGCTCTTGGAACTCTTCGCAGGCAGCGTCGATGACGTCGATGTCAGTGTATTTCGAGTACTTTTTGTCCTGCACCATGAACTCGTTGTCTTTCAGGGTCTCGACATTCTGATTGAAGTGCGTCGGAGCCAGCAGCATCACGTGGCCGGTGGTCTGCGCCTTCTCGTCGGGATTGAACTGAATCTGCTTACTGAACTCGGCCAGCGCTGGAGCGTAAGACGGGCTCACCCCAGTCCGGGGTCCCCTTTCTTCCTGCGGCCGCGAGTGCCGGAAGACCTGCGGCATGAGTCCATAGTAGGGTGTATGTCTTAGTTATCTTAGTTGTGGTGGGGCGTCGGGGCAAGCTACAGCACCTAGTCTAGCCGGTGCCATCTTTTCCGACAACACTTCTTGGAACCAATATTTCTTTGAAATACAAGCGAGCCGTTTCCTTCCCGCTTCCCGGCACACAATTGGAACCGAGAAGGATACAATTGACCGAGATAAGAACAACGCAAGCAATAGCAGCGGTGTGTGGATGAAACAAATCAATCGAGTGAGGACACGACTTCAAGTCGGTGCAAGCCCGCAAGAGTTTCTGCCCTATCAGCTTTTGACGGTAGTGCAGTGGACTACCGTGGCTGTAACGGGCAACGGGGAATTAGGGTTCGATTCCAGAGAGGGAGGTGAAAAAAAGAAGGCAGACCTGCGTCGTGCAGTGGATGGCGCCGTACATTTTGCAGATCTCGCGGTAGTCGAGGACGTGGCACTTGCCTTCGAAGTGAGGGCACGCTTCGATGGACTGCGCCATGGCTTCGTCCGTGCAGATGAGGATGCCGTCGCCTATGTTGAGGAAGTTGATCCCCAGGTCGTCTGCCATCTGCTCCGAGGCGCCGATGATGTGGTAGCCGTTGGCGCTGAGGTACTCGCCGAACTCAATGTGCTCGACCGAGATTTCGTACTCCCCGGCAGCGTTCTTCCGCCACTCGGTGACCAGCCGCCGCTTCGGGTTGAACCTGCCCAGGATAGACTCCCTGACCACGAAGCACTTGTCCGACGCTATGTTCGCGACGCAGTCGAGGTGCATCCTCGCCTGGTTGCGGTCGAAAAGGTCGGCGACCACAGCAACGCGCTCCGTGCCGAACATGTCCTTTTTCAGCATGTGCTTGATGGCCGCGTCGTTGGTGCGGATGCCCATGCCGATGAAGCAGAGGTCCGGCCCTGCCGGAAAAAAGTCGCCCCCTTCCAACGTCCCGGGAGCCTCGATGTGCCCGATGATCTCGAGGCCGAGCTTCTCGAGGCAGAACTGCACCACCTGCACCTCCGGCGCGCGCTGCGCGGAATTCAAATTCGCCAGAATCACGCCCTTTGCCGTCACAATCATTTGGTCGCGCGTAAAAATCTGTTGGAAAAAGGTGACTTAGATTTTTCTTTGGTGTAAACCTAACGGAAGTTGATTCCTGAGTATTTAAAAACGTTCTCCGCTCGTCGCTGAGAGATTCCTGCAGTTCGCACCGGAAGTGTTGTTGTTGTTGTTGGTGGTAACCTGATTTTCCACCTGCAATCAAAAGTTCTGTACTTGAGTTATAGTGCGTTGCTCAGGGTAGTCGAAGGCCTGACAATCACACTAATGCAACAAATTTACTTGAGTTGCAACAAACTTACTTGAGTTGAGAGATGGTGGCTATCTCCGGAGGTTAGCTGAAAAGTCCGAAATGGAAGAATGAATATGAGAGTGGGCAGACCAGGTTAGACAGCGGCTCGAAGCGGTACCCTGTCGATTTGAGCGGGGTGTTGTTGCCGCTCTTGGCGAGGAAAACGGTCGGCTGTGTGACGATGACATCGACAAGGTCCCTGACGTCCAGCCCGCCGACAACGTCTTGCTTGTACTGGTCACTGGTGAGCCTGATTTCGTCGCCAGTCAGGTGCGGCTCATCCTGCGGGCGGACGACGTAAGCGAGGGACGACGTGGCCAACTTCTTCAAGCGCTCCCGATCCTCGGAGAAGTGGCCCATGCGCATGATCTCACCAAGAGACCGCACAGGGATTTCATGCGACTCGAGGATGGCACGCAGCTTCGCAATGCACTCCCGCGAGCGCGTCAGCGAGATCGTGCACTCAAACAGGGCACCACAGGGGTGGTACGACCCCATCACAATTTCCTGGCCGGGGTAATGGCACAGCACGAACGCGGCTCGGTCGTTTTCGTGTTCCTAATTTTTTTCGAGTATTCTCTAATCTCATCAAAGTGGAAAGACGGACCTAAATATACCCACCTCTGCGACGATTGCTGCATCCTTCCTTAGTAGGGACGACCTTTTTCTTCTCCTTTTCGAGAGTAGTCTAGCTTGAGAATCTGGGAGTTTTTACGCTTCCGGACGCTCAGGGACACTCAGTGGCCGTAAAAGCATGCGGTACGTGCGAGGTTGACGCAGGTGAGCTGTTGTTTTGAATGGATGGATAAGGACCACACCTGCACGCGAGGAACGCAGTCGATGGCTTTCCTTTGCTCAATCGTCATGGGTGGTACGAAGACATCTTGCCCGCTGTCAGCAGTGCCCGGTGATGTATCCCGGAGAAACGGGACGCGCAGCTTCGGCTGTGAGGGAGGTGGAATACCCAGTGGGAGAGAAAGAGACAGGCTAGACGGTGGCGGGGATAGTCATGCCTTCTGCAGTCCCAGGGCCTCTTCACCTGCGTCTGTCATCGCTACCCGCGCTGACCTTTTCCGAGACGGAGTGAGACGAGTGAGAGTGCAGAGGGGCTTCCACACAGTTCTCTTACAACGGCATAATCAGCGATGTGTCCTAGCTGCCGGGCCTTGGTCTCACGGGGTGAGCATGATTCGCTGCACTTTCTACAGTTTGCCAGGCGGCGGCTAGCGAATTCCAGCTTCCAATGAACGAAGGGTAAGACGATGCACTCGAGGTTCAAAGCAAGCGAGCTCTGATATGTTCCGGGTCTAAAAACACCAAGACACCGCAAACCCGCTGGAGAGATCGAGCTGTAGAATGGAGGATTTGTGAAGGAAGCTATACTAAGACACACCTGAGTGTTGTGAACAAACCGCCGGCTGAGAGCGAGGGCTTGGTTTGACGCGCGTACTCGTTGGGCGTTCATGGTGAGCTTCCTCCTGTGGTGTCCACTCCCCTCACCGCTGCCTGTTGCTTGAAGATAGTAGTGTAGTAGTTTGAACTTGATATGCAGCAAATGACTCCGTGGTCAGTGGTTGTTTATGTCGTTCTGGTTCGGGCGCGCAAGTCTACAAGGAGTGCCGAGTGTCTTCGATGGAGAGAAGCTCTGTAGCTCGCTTTTTTTCGGAAGCTGTATCTCTTCAAAGATCCAGCAGATACTATTCACCCCCAACTGGGAAGACCACAACTCGTAGCATGGTCTCAAGTTGCACTTGAGCTCCCTTTTCACAGGACCACGTGGCTTTGCGCCACTGGGATCGGCTTGACTAGTAGACTGTGGATCAAACCCAGATACCATGCTCCGCCAAGCAGAAGCCCGCGGCTAGCACAAGCGGCTCTGGATCGAAGCAGACAGCTTACTCATGACACAGCTTGCCAGCAGTGCTACGTAGAACAAACGGAAAGAAACGCCTCGGTCAGTGCGAAACAACATAACATCTTCGAAGAAAGGGACGAAGGTGCAGTGCTCGTGAAAGCCCACGCCAAGAGAGGTCGGAGGCGCATTTACGCCCTTTACTTAGAACGGGAAAGAAATATGGGCTTTTGAAAGATGAGAAGAGAGAGCTGTTTTCGTTGAACGCAGTCCCGGGATCGCTGTTGAGTTAGGTTCAGGACCTGAGTAAAAAACGCCGCGGTTGACGGTGGTGAGCTCTTCTCAATTCCTCCCGTATTGCATGCTTGGTTTAAACAGAATGAAGTGTATGAGAGAGAGGGGGTAGGTCCCAACCCTGGACGCACCTCTTGTACGTTTAGAGATTCGAGTTGGGCCACCTCAAGCAGTCCGGTGTGGGTGGTATTTCACTGTTTTCGAGCTCACCCTCGCTCTTATCGCTCACCGGTTGTCGTGCCTTTCAATCCTGGGTCGAGACCGCTGAGAGGCTTTGACATTCGACGGCCGGTGTCACTTTTTCTCTCTCGCGCAAACCCTCAATTGCTAGTATCTAGCGTGCGATGCAACTAACGTTGTCCAGATCTCTCTTGCGAAAGCTTCGTCGTGGGAAGGCACTTGAAAGATCAGACAACGGGTGAACGGATACCGCGTGTGCGTCGTGCAGTCGGACATCAACACCGTGTTCAGTTGTACAACAGTTGCGCACTTAACTCAGGTTCTCTGAGCTAGAGGCGAAGTTAAAATGAAGAAATAACAGTTGCATCTCCCCCCACCTGAATAGTGGGAATCCGGCTAGTCAGTCCACTCAGCACCAAGAGTCTTGGCGACGAACGACCACTGAAACACTAGCTCGTCAACAACCTTGCTAAGAGGCTTGCCGTGGCCGTGGCCCGCGTTGATTTCGATCCGGCCAAGGAACTTCCCGGGCTGCTCTTTGCAAGTGTGCTGAGCCTCTGCTAGGTACTTGAACGTGTGCAACGGCGACACGCGATCATCGTGGTCACCCGTCATGCACATGATCGTTGGATACTTCTTCTTCGGGTCGATGTTGTGCAGCGGGCTGTACGTCATGATGTAGTCGAAATCCTCTTTTACATCTGTGTGTGTGTGTGTGTAGGTGTTTAAGTCCATGGCTTTAAGTGGGTACCGGCTGAATCGAAGTATAGCCCACTTGTCACTTTCACCAGTCGGCTTTGTGTTTCCGACACGCTGCTTTTGGGTCATGTGACTTCTAGGATCCTTCGGGGACGAGTAGAGCGTGGGAGCCTGTCAGTTTCTCCATCCAACACTCGGCTCAAGACTTCTGTTTTCATCTTGCGGCGTGAACTGCAGGTTCTCGGCCCCGTGCACCAGCTGGCACATCTCACCCGAGGATGTGGCAAGCTCTCTCTGTGCAATAAGCTTGGCCTGACTAGCTGTTTCAACTCCTGGTGCAAACCCCGTCATGGTCGGCGGTCGCCACTGGGGTCACATTTTTGATTCCTGTTCCAAGACTGCATGCATGGGAAAGTGGCGCGAATCGCTTGCCGCCAAGTGTGTGCCTCCGAGCCAACTAACCACGTTGAGCCAACGTTGCTCTTTGTCATCGTCTGGACAGACGTCGTGTGCATGTTCGCCAGTTGTGATGAGAATTACTTTAGACTTGTGTGGTGATGAGGACCGAAGACTGCGATCGTAGTAGTAGGCGCCAGTTGAGATCTTGAGAGTTCAGATGGCGTCCCAACACCGCCCACTGGCTGCAGGACATTTCCAACACTGAAGCGGAAGCTAACGTCGTCCAAGGTTGCGTGCGGGTAACCTGAAGCAAGCCTACTGCCAAAGATTTATATTCTTGAGAGCCGTTACGAGGCCACCTGAAGAATCAAACTGACAGACTGGAAGCTATTCCGCACGGCACTACAGCAGGGAATGTCACGTTCAAGAGGATGCCACAACACCTGACAGAAGGTGCGCACTCGCCGTGCAATTATTATTATTATGAGGTTCCGGTTTTTTGATATGCATTTACAAGGTCGACAGCAGGATCAGCAGTTGCGTGGCAAAAGAATTAGCATCATACCAGGGTTTCCGAAGTCGGACGTCCAAGCGCTTCCGATGGTGAACTTGTGGAACCTGGTGATGTCCATGACTGGGACTTGCGACACGACGGCGCCAAACAATTCGGGTGCTTCGTTCGCTACCGCCGCAACTACGAGGCCGCCGTTGGACCCTCCTTCGATAGCAAGCTTTTCCGGACGAGTGTACTGTGGGATTGGGGTCGGTGCTTAAAACTCTCTTTTCGCTGCCACAAGTGCGCCAAGGACGAGTAGACATCGCGCCCATCTTGTGAAAGTAGACCAAAAGATCGTTAGGCTCCTAATATAATGAATGAAACTAGCAGAACCGCTCGCTCCCAACAAATGCACACCTTCTTTTCAACGAGGTATTTCGCAGCGTACATGGTGTCATACACGCAATTCTTTTTGTTCCGAAGAGACCCTCCTTTCCACCAGTCCTCACCGTATTCGGATCCGCCTCGGATGTTGGCGAGGCAGTAGACCCCGTTCATGTTGCTGATGAAGCTGAGCCGTGTGGTCGAGAACGCCGGGCCAAGCGACACGTGGAAGCCGCCGTACACGTACAGCACAGTCGGGTTGTTTCCATCGAGCTTCAGCCCCTTTTTGTGGATGATGAACATCGGCACTTTGGTACCGTCTTTTGACGCGAACCACTCTTGCTTCACTTCGAACTGGCTCGAGTCGTAGTTGGGCACCGTAGCCTCGTACCACAGCTTCCTCTTTTCGTGCCCATCCTCCAGGCGGAAATCGTAGACCCGGCGAGCAAACGTGAACGACGTAACGGAGTAGAATACCTGCGGGTTCGTTGTTTCCTCTTGCTTTCTATTTTACATGAAAGCTGGCCACACATGTACTAGTTGCGAGTCTAAAAGAAACGTGCTGCTCAGGCCGGCGTTTGTGCCCGGACTTGAGACGCCAGACACACAACGTAGCTTCAGTTCTGAACTACAAAACAAATGCACAGTGGGACCTAACAGAGGCATACGCGAGAGTGCTTGCGCGACGTGGAGAAGCCGACGCTGCCGATTTCGATGTCGAGTTTTTTCCTCTCGTCCGGTGTGTCGGCATGGCTGAGGTACACAACGTCTTTCACGTCTTCCAGATACCCTGTGAAGAGGGCGCCTTCGAACCCGATGCTGGCCCATTCGAGGACGCTCTTCTGCTCGGGAATGGCGTCTTTGAACTCCTTCGGGCTGTCCAGCGTCATGTACACGAGCTTGTTATTAGGCGAGCCATCCGTCGTGATGAAGAAAAACTTGTCGTTGTGCTTTCCAACAAAGTCGTATTTCTGCAGGGTGATTCACACGTTTAGGCTGTGCCATCGGTTTCGAGCAAATGGGTGGTTGGGGCACGAGGTAGAAGCACGAGTGCACGAGCATACAGTCGTGCAGTAAAACGACGAGCCACGCTGTTTCTTCCGTTTAAATCTGCAGATAGAGGTGGAAGGGACGCGGCCAAAGCACTCTCGGAGAGTGTCGCCAGCCTTCGCACGCATGTATCCCAGGTGACAGCCATGTGACAGTGGATCATGGGGTTACAAGTCAATCAAGTTGGCAGATTCAGTTTGGCTGCTAATCATGCCGCGGCAGTGCTTTGGACTCCTTGGAATCTAAACGACACTTTGGGGTTGGTTTGCTTCTACGAGCCTTCAGAACCAATTCGTAATATTTGTCAAACTGCCGACGCAGCTAAAGCGGGATGGGTCGGGTCTTCTTCTTGGTTTCAAAGACTTTGCTGAGCATACGTGTTTCCACTCGTCAACGGAACGAATGTACGCGGATTCGCCGATCTTCGTGAGATCCGAGTGCTTTTCCAGGTCGATAATCGTTACGAGGTTCTCTGGCTTGGTTCCGTCACAGCTGGTAATGACGACCGCCTTGCCGTCGTGGGTCGGAGTCGCGTCGTACAAGACAGTCGGCGTTTTAGGGTCATAGTAGACGACTGCATCATCAGCAGGGCTCGTGCCCAGCACGTGGTACACAAGCCGCTGGTCCTTCACCTCTCGCGTGCTCTTCCCGGCTTCCGAGTCAAGGGCCGGAAACCTGCATGATTTTAGAACACGTCTTAGCTTGCAAGCAACGGCACCACAGCTAAATACAAAGAAACTGGCTGGTGGTGGGACGAGATGTGAAAACGGGGGTATTCTTGAAGGCTTTTCATATGATTCTGTAGATGCTTTGAGCTATATTGGTGTCTATGTTTCGTACGTCTCAGTCAAGGTTAAGTGCGCAAAATGGTGTGAGAATAAGAAATGAAGGTGTGCGCCAGCTGCAGAATCCGAATCCCAAGTTACTGAGTGACAAGCGCACACACAACTCACCTTCAGCAAAACTACCGAACATGACCGAATAAAACGCAACTGATTGCCGACCAATTCTACAGCACAAGTGATCAATACCAACCTCAGGAAGCTGTAGCGCGCATTATCGGCCGGACCAAACTTTGGGTTGGTACTCGGCGTTCGCTTTCGACCCCTGGCGCGATCCACAGGTAGATCCCCCGTCCATGCAGGATGAATCGTCAACAGTGTCGCCACACGTGAAGACCCCCCCATGACACCTAAGCACAAACAAATCAAAACGCCTGTCTGTTTTTGACCTAGACGAATGGAGTCAGTTGTGCGACACCAACTTCTGGACCACGCACTCCTACGCACGCCTGGCTTTGTGATACCAGTACGCGGCCAGCTATCGGTAGATCGCTTGAGCATCATCACCAAAACAGTCCACGTCGTCTTCGCCTGCACGACACAACAACACTGAGGTAGATTTATTCGTGCGCACTACGCTAGCGGGACTCGTCTGCTTTGGCTAATTTCATGTAGTACGCTGCCAATAACAACGATGCATTGCTTACACACGAAAGAAATCACAAACCTTCCGTACAAGAAGCCCTTGTTGTCTTTTGTCCAGCGGTAGTACGAGTAGTTGACCCACTCGATAATATCCGGCAGTTTCTCTCCGGTCTCACAGTTTTTGACGTGAATCGTGCACCAATCGCTGCCCTTCTCCTTCAAGCCATACGCGCAGAGACGCCCGTCCTCGGTAAACGACACGCCCTCCATCGCGGTCGTTCCGTCTTCGGACATCTGGTTCGGGTCCAAAAAGACCTCTGCTTTCTCATCCTTGTCGTCGATGTCCTTCTTCTTGTAGAGAACCGAGTGATTCTGCAGTCCCGTGTTGTAGTAGTAGTACCACGCGGACCCCTTCTTGAAGGGAATGCCGTGCTTGGGGTAGTCGAGCCTCTGCTTGATCGTCTCCCGCAGCTTCTCTTTGAAAGAGACGTCGGCTACGTATGCCGCCGATCGCGTGTTCTGTTCGGCAGTCCACGCGGACAGCTCATCCGAGTCTTCTTCCATCCATCTGTACGGGTCCGGAACGCTGACTCCGTGCAGCTCTTCTTTGAAATCGCTCCTTCTGGCTTCCGGATACGCCATCGTGAAACACGAGCGGGAGACACGCAGAACCGCCGCCCTTTGCCTCCCCGCTAGAACCCCTCCCAGTTTCCTGAACATCTGCGGTAAAAATCAAGCGCAAGGAAAACACGAGAGTAGCCCTGCACTAAAGCGAAGGGGTGTGCATCAGTCAGGGCAGTGCTAATATAATTGCCCTGGACTTTCCTGACTCGTGCGGTTTTCCAAAAACGAAAAAGAAACAGTTCAGAAAATACAAGAAACCCCCAAAATAATCCACAAGAAATCAATGCACGCACAAGTCACCAGAAGGTGCTAAATCCCGTAGTGCGTGTCTAATATGTAATGGGGCCTGCGCGTTAAGCAGAGTGCAGCTGTTGTTTCAACCTCTTCACAGACAGGCAACCGCACATTCACAGGAGACAACCAATACTAATTCTGCTGATGCTGCGGCCGTTACTTCTGCTGTTGCTGTTGCTGTATTTGCGGCTGTTGCTGCTGCTGCGGTTGCTGTTCACCCACAGTACAGCCAGACAGTGGTCGACCGGTGGTGGACCCCTGGGGTACTGCAACATCAACTTCAGTCGACGATTCTGGACGTCGAGCGCCCAGCGTTCTCTGCTTCTCCTTCCAACTCAAGTTGGTCTGAAAGACACACATTTGCACTTTCTGGGCAAGGAGTATCGCGGCGGCCATGGGAATGCCAGTGCATGCTTACTATGATGGCGGTCACCTCTTGTGCAACATTGCGACGTCGGATGTCCTCGCCCGGCCACGATGCTTCGGCTTCGCGGACCTTACCATTCGTAGTTCGGCGACAGCACGCGGCGAAGACGACACGACCTGCAATGAACCGTATCGACAACGCGGCAAGGAGGGCTCCTGCCCGGAAGGTAAAGCGGTACGAAGAAGGGGAAGCATGACAAAAGGTTTCGCAGAAACTTTGAACAAAAGACCCTTTTTTTTTCTCCATGTTTTTATGCCGGGGGGGGGGGGGGGGGGGGAAACGGGCGAGCAAGGAACCGTAGGCAGGGTAAAGCGGGAATCAACACAATGAGAAACACGAGACGCGGGGACGACAGAGTGGGGCAGGGGTGAACGCAACAACGTGGTTGGAATGGTATGTGCTCAAATGAGCAGCGGAACCTGAGGGTCTGCATACAGGAGACAGCGGTGTGTGTCTGGCTTGTCAGGCTCGTAGATCACCCATGCTACGAGAGCACAGGCACATCCGTCTCGGGGAAGAGACCCTACAACCGACTTCGAGCAATCAGATAAGACTCAGCACGGCCGCCTGACTTGTGACTGCAGCTCACTAGAACGCATTTGCAATCTGCGAAGTGAAATTGCAGTGCATAGCAGACAAGGTCGACGTGTGCAAGTACCAATGGTTGAAATGCCAAAGGAAAAAAGCTGCAGGAAAGAATCCTGTGTGAGCTGTGGATGGTTCCTGGCTCTGGGCCACCATGAAAATGCCGAATATGGGGACTCACGATCGTGTCGTAGACGCGACGACCATGGTGAAGACGGCACTGTCCCACAAAGGATAGTTGGTGACTCTTTCGGGCTATTTAATGAGACTGGAAAACGAGCAAGAAAACAACAGGGAGCGGTGGGGTTGTTGAGAAAAAGACTGAAGCCAAAGCGTGTTGTTCTACCGGTTCACTTTTCCCCCTTCTTTTTTCCTTCTTTTTGACTTTCCCGTTCGTCGGGTTTGATTTTGTTTCGGGCACCGTTGCACGCAGTCAGCTTAGTGTGAGTTTGATCCAAGTAACATCAAGGCAGCCCTTTCAAAGACCAGCCACCCAATTGACATTACCTGGAAGCAGAGGGTGTCGGCGGTACGAAGGTGCAGTTTCCCACATCCAACCGGCAACTCCTCGTAGCAAGCACAAGAGAATATGCTACTTCTGAAACTGGAAGGAATCGCACACCACACACAAATAACGCTAGGAACCGATGGAGTGGAACGCCCATCGCATTGCATGTTCACCCGTGACAACCCTTGAGTTCGGAGAACTAACCCACAGAGACACCAGACTTATTACCCAAGCTTATTGGCAAGAACCGCTGCTTCCACAACATCTTTTTGCTGCCCTATCGTGCCCCGCTGTCAGTTCAACAGCAGGGAGGCGACCAAGAAGACGCTCTCCCTCTCCCAGATACCTACTGTCCCAACAAGCGGTTCAAACCATGTATCTTTGGAGGGTGGTTGAAATGCATAAGTCAGCCAGGCGACAAACTCCTTCAAACGCACCGAGGCGTGTTTCAGACGCGCCATCGACTGTCAGCGGATGGTCTGCACCAGCCAGACAAGGGAGGGACCTCTTCAAACGCACAGCCGGTGATAACGGCACTTTGCTCGCATTTTCTAGAGTTTTCATCTTTGGCTTCGCGCACGTGCGAGTCTGCCTCAACGGAAGAGTGGCGAGCCCATCTGATTTTTTCACTCATCTCCTGCTGGTTTCATCAGATACAGCCAAGCCTGATCCGGTCCTTTTCTGATCGACCGTCGAATACGGCTCCAGGCACTTCTATACAGCTCCAGGGGATAGGGATGGACCTGATAGACCGTGGTGGACCGTGGTGGACCGTGGTTCACCGTCACAAAAAGCGTTCCAGATGGGGAATAGACCGGCTTACAGAGCGCTGCCAATGCCGACAGAGACTCCCTTTGGGCAGAGCGCCAAGAATTACCGACTACGGCACCCTGCTGATGGTGGCCCAGTCGTATGTACGAGTCCGTAACAGATGAACCCCCGCGAAACGACTACGATGCAGGTGTCCGCCAACGCTGTCGGGGCTCGTCCAAGAAACCTCCACACGCGTTGCGAGCCGAAGTCACGGGGTGACTCTGAACCCGCTCTAAGAAAGTGCTCTAATAGCCGCGCCCGCCCGCTTCTCGCACTGAATTCTCGTCCCCCGGCTGGAGAACGAAAACGACTCAAGAACAGGGGAAAGAAGGAAAGGAGGGAAGAAACATTCACAGGGTGGGGGGGTGGGAGGGGTCTGTACAATGGAGCTGTTCTTTCCTGCTGTCTCCTGAAGCTCAGCGCGAGTGACAGCCTCCGGTAGTGTCAGCCTTTGCCATTCCTGTGGCAGGAGGGGCCCATTTTCACGTGTGGTGGCACGCCGTGATGGGAGCTATTCTTCACTTTTGGCGGTCCTCAAGTCCTCAATTCCTCAAGCTCGGCAATTTCAGCCATGAGCTGCGGTCTTGGTTCGAAGGCTGCGACGCGGGCTCCGCTTGCGGTGGCAGGGCCACCTCGTCTTCCTCGTCCAGCAGCAGCGCTTTGCGCTCGCACGCCAGCTCCTCCGCGAAAAGCTCGAGCTTCGCCGCCACAACGCCAGCGCCGCGGGCCCGCGGCTCCGGGAAGGTTCCTGGAAGCGTGTCCTCCCTGCCGGCCTGTAGTGGAGGTGTTCATCCCTCTGCTGTCTCCTCAAGCTCTGTGCCAATGACAGCCTCCGCGTCAGCTTTTGTCGTCCTTTTCGCTTATCCTGTGGAAAAAGGGTCCCATTTTCACGTGTGGTGGCACGCCGTGAGGGGAGCTGTTGTTCACTTCTGGCGGCCTTCCAGCTCGGCAATCTCGGCCATGAGCTGCTTGATGCGGTCCTGGTTCGAAGGCTGCGACGCGGGCTCCCGCTTGCGGTGCGGGGCCACCTCGTCTTCCTCGTCCAGCAGTAGCGCTTTGCGCTCGCACGCCAGCTCCTCCTCGGAGAGCTCGAGATTCGCCGCCACCACGTCGGCGCCGCGGGCCCGCGGCTTCGCACAGGCTCCGGACAGCGCGTCCTCCCTGCCAGTGTCGGCGGCCGCCCGCACGCGCACCTGCTTCGAAGCCTCCGCTGCCGGCCGCTGCTCCGCCTTCGCCCTCCCGCCGTCTTCGGCTGCTCCACTGCCCAGCAGCGGCCGGGCAGGCAGCGGCTGCGAAGCTTGCTGCTGCTGCTGCTGCTGCTGCTGCGGTGACGCGGCAGTCGCGGCCGGCGGCGGCGGCTGCTTTTTGCGGAGGAGGAATCCGCGCTTCGCGGCGGGCGAGGCCGCGGCCGCGGCGGCGTCGGCCGCGTCCTGCGGCTGCGCGGGGCCGAGCTCCTCGGGGGCGAGGCCGGTGGTTGCGCAAGGGTCGGCGTGCTTGTTTCTCGGGGGGGGAAACCGGTCGGCGACGTCCTTGTGGGGCTTGATGAAGTCGTCGCCGGCGCTCGCGATGAGGATGTCACCGTCTGATATGTCGGAGACGTCGGTGAGCTCTTTCCCGAGGGTGTTGTACAGCATTTCGACGCGCCGGCTGCACTGGTGCCACTTCAGCTCGCGCGCGACCATGGTCTTCACGGAGGACATCGTCTTGAAGGCGCTGCGCACGGTCATCATGTAGCAAGGCACCGTGTCGCTCCACTGCGAGCCGTAGGCGCCGTTTTCGAACACCTTCACCGTCTTGTTCGTGCCCGCCGCCGCCGCCGCGCCGCTCCGCGCATGCACCATCGGGCTCTTGTTCCTCATCACCGCCTTTTGCCGCACGGGCGTCGACAGCGCCGCCTCCGCGGGGCCCGCCCCCGCCACGTTCCCGCTGCCGCCCCCAGACGGCCCTGCTTCCGCCGCCGTGCTGGCTGCTTGCGCTAGCGGCTTCGCCCTGGGAAGCGGACCCGGCGGAGCCTTGAACAGCTCACCCCACGACGCAATCAAGTTGTCCTGTTGTAAGTGTGTGCCTGGTGAGGGTGCATGCCTCGTGAGTATTCACCGGATTGTCTCAACGACTCTTTTGCATTTGTAGCTCTCTCCCCACGAGTACGTCTGCACGATCGCAAAGGTGGGGATAGGAGTGGCGTCGCGCATCTGCACCTTCGCTGCTCGCCCGCCGGCGCGAATGAAAAATAAAATGCGTAGTTTTGTTGCAGGGCAACCCGCACGATTGCTGGCACTGAGAAAACACCGTCTTTCGCTATTCTGAACCAAGGCCAAGGAATTGCGGCGGCGCTGGCCAACCACGGTTGATGCCGGAGAACGGAGGGAATTGTTTTTTGTTGCACGCTTTGCCCTGCACGTTTGTTGCTTGGTACAGGGCGCAAGAAAACGCCGTGGTGGCCCGTGACGCGTTCTCATTCCCTCCAACACTGCATGTTTGGTAAAATACTCGAGGGACTGCCTTGTGCTCATTTCGAAGGAGGCTAGAGAGGGGAAGAAAACAATACAACTACAAAGTGGGTCATTTTTGGTGAACGCTTACGCCCGCCACTAAATCCAGCTATACCTGTGTTTCGTGTGGGCTACAGCACATTTACCTCCTTTGATCTTTCGCATCTGGCAGTCTCCTCAAGCATTTTCCTACAAAGCAGGTGCTTATACAAAAGTAAAATTACATACGCCGTCAGCGACCTCACTCAGTTCGCTAATGGCCGCGCCAGTCTCTGTGAAGAGGACTTCCACCGGCCGCTTCAACGTGTGCCAGCCGAGTTCTCGGGTCGCCGTCGTGAGAATGCTTTTCAGAGTTTTGTGCACAGGTCTGATGACCATGCTCTTGTAGGGCACCGTGTCGACCACGCTTCCGTATTGCCCGTTTTCCCACAGGCGGACCGTCTTCGTGCAAGCCGGAGGCATGCGCGGGATCAACGGCGTGCGCGCCACTTTGCTCGTCGCCTTCTGTGGCGTGCTGCCCTCACCCGCCTTCTTGCTTGGGCTGCCTTTCGGCGCATTGTTCGCAAAGACCTCGTTCGCTCTTCTGTTGATTGGGACGAATACAACACAAGGCGATGTGGATGAAAGCCGCCCCGATTATCAGACTTCTTCGTGGTTTCAAACGGGCGCTGTTTTCCGTCTCCAGCTGACCAATTGTGGGGGCTACGTTGTTGGATCTGACTCAATCGGTAACACTGGGCACGTAACTTTGCAACCGTCCATTGAGCAGTTTCTGTGGGTAGCTCTGGCCTGTTTCGAGTTTTGAGAAGCCGGTGTCGTTGACTTCTCCGTAGCACACACATAAACACAAGGAACACGAGAGAAAAACTAGAATACCTGAACAGTCCGTGATCTTCTTTACACGTGAAGTACGACTTTCCCGCCACAGAGCCGTCGTTCTGTACGGGTATAAGGTACATGCTCCCGTACTAATAACGCTATGAGCAACTATGACAAAGGAGACATGCAAAAGGCTACGGATTGCGTTGACACGCTCGTTCAGCGTGAGCTCCCGTGCGCCGTGGCAACACTGGCGAATTGAGAGGGGTACCTAAAACTACCCCCCATGCCTTTTGGGAACTTTCAGTGAACACAGTCATTTTCGCAAGAACCCGTAGGCAGATCTTTTCCTGCATGAATGGTGCAAAAGGGCAAAGTATTGGGGGCGCGTTGGCGTCAAATACCGCACGGGATTGCCGTTGGACTTTGGGAAAACGCTGTCGGAACCTTCGACCCCCTTTGCGCTGGCGACAGACAGCAGGCGCACATAGGGATGCCCTTCGTCTTTTTTCGTTTTGTAGTCTTTTTCGTCAATGTGGAAAAAAGACCACCCGAATAACTAGCTGCAGCCACGGTATTCCTGGGACCCCAGGGACGCCTGGTCAGATACTCACGCGGTGTCTTTTTCCGTCCTTTTTCGTCTTTCTCAGTCGCAGATACAATGCTGGGGCTTTTTTAGGCAACACACCTTCCCATCCGGGGTCGCCAGCTCGAGGCCGACCCACTGCCCGTCCGCGAACTCGGTGGCACCGAGGTACTGCACGGTGGCGGGCATGGTTTTGCCGCCGAGCGCCATGAGGATGCGTTGCCCCACCTTCAGCGGCGCGGCGGCGGCGGTCGGGGCCGCCGCCGCCTGCTGCTGCTGCTGGGCCCCGGCGCCCGCCGGCGCCGTCGGCGTCCGCGGCAGCGGCGCGGCCGCCGATGCGACCACCACCGGCGACGAGACCGACGGCACCGCAGCGGACTTCGACCGGTTCCGTGCCTGCTGCCGGGCAAGCGGCTCCGGCCTGGTCGACGCGCCGGCGAACGACGACGACGGCTTCAGCGGCGCCGCCGGCTTTGGGGCGGCGGCGGGGAGGGGGAGGGGGAGGGGGAGGGGGGATGCCGGCGCTTCGGCGGGCTTGGCAGGCTGCTTTTCGGGGTCGGCGGGCGGGTTGTCCTTCGGCCGGGGCTTCGGCGCTGCGGCTAGCTTCCGCGCCGGCTTGTGGCCGTGGCTGGTGGACGGCTGGCGCTCGAGGAGGGGGAGGGGGAAGAAGCGGATTTCTCCGTCGGGGAAGCGGACGTCAGCGCCGACCTCAGTGCTGGGCAGCAGAGGGTACACCTTCGCGACGCGGCCGCGCTCGCCGCAGTACAGCTCCTTCGTCCGGTCGCTGCCGCTGGCGTGCGCCCGCAGCAGGGCCACGTCGCTCTTCACGTACACGCGCTGGTGCTCAGCGAGCTCTTCGTCGCCGAGCAGCAGCGGCGGCGGCGCCGGGGCTGCCCGCGTCAGCGTGCTCGGCACGGCCACAGAGATCGGCTCCGCCGCTGCCGTCGCCTCTTCCACCGCACTCTGTCCTCGGCCTGTTCGTTTTTAGAGTGATTAAAGTTCGCTTGAAATCCCGGGGGTTTAGGGTCTCCGTGTGACCGTTGTTAAATGGGTTCTCTTAGGGCAAGATTTTTGGGCAGTTCGTGTTTTTTAGAGCAAAGGTTCGCTTGAGCATCCGGGGGTTTTTAGAGTGGCCTTTTTTTAGGATCCGGGAGTTTCAAGTTTTTCGGGGTCGGCGGGCGGGTTGTACTTAGGCCGGGGCTTCGGCGCTGCGGCTAGCTTCTGCGCCGGCTTGTGGCCGTGGCTGGTGGCGAGGAGGGGGAAGAAGCGGATTTCGCCGTCGGGGAAGCGGACGTCAGCGCCGACCTCAGTGCTGGGCAGCAGAGGGTACACCTTCGCGACGCGGCCGCGCTCGCCGCAGTACAGCTCCTTCGTCCGGTCGCTGCCGCTGGCGTACGCCCGCAGCAGGGCCACGTCGCTCTTCACGTACACGCGCTGGTGCTCGGCGAGCTCTTCGTCGCCGAGCAGCAGCGGCGGCGGCGCCGCGGCTGCCCGCGTCAGCGTGCTCGGCACGGCCACAGAGATCGGCTCCGCCGCTGCCGTCGCCTCTTCCACTGCACTCTGTCCTCGGCCTGTTATTGTGTTTCCGGAGATATTCGCTGCTGGCGTTCAGTTCTTGCATCGAGCTAAGCGTCTGTGTCTATTCGTAACAGTAGTAGTAGTTTCAGCTCAGTGTGAGTTTGATCAAAGTAACATCAAGGCAGCCATCATGTTTCAAACCCCCGATTGCGCGTAACCTGGAAGCACTCAGAGGTGTCGGTGGTACACAGGTGTGTCGGTGGTACACAGGTGCAGTTGCCCGCATCCATCCGGCCATCAGCTCGCATCGGGGAGGTGACGCTACCCACCTGGACGAGGTGTCCTGCTGCCCCTAGTAGTTGAACTTGATATGCAGCAACAATCTATGACGATAGACTGCAGTTGTTACCGACTACCTCACTTGCACGGTTCGGTCGCCGCATACCGTCGGTCTTCGGTGCGCGTCTCACATCAGCTTAAGTGTAGCTGTAGTTGCCCAAACAAATAGAGAGAAGAGAGAGACCGTCTCTCCAAGAAACTTCCGGTCGCCTCACTACAATACAAAGAGTGTCCCAACTTCTTGGGGTAGTGCCGATCCGAGAGCGTAATACAGCTGCAGTGACGCGTCGGAGTGCTCGCACTTCAGGGTGGGGCTGCCGCCGTGAGCACCAATGGTCGGCTCGCGGTGCAGTGCAGCTGTCGGCAAGCTTGGCTATTGACGAACAGCAGTAGATATTGCCGAACTGCCGAAGCAGCCGGAGACAGCAGGTGTAGGGAGGTACGTCGTGCTTGGCTGCTCCCTTCTTCTTTTCACGAACAGAAAAGGAGTGGGGGAAAGGTACCGGCTATAAATCGATTCTTCGCGATTCTGGCCCGAGCGACACGCAACGACGCTTTTGCCTTCATGTCGACGGCGTCCATGGTGTTTACCTCTTGGAGCTGCAAGCCCTCGCGCGACCCTCCGTCATCCTGCTTCCTGAGCTTCGTGAGCTCTTCTTCAACCTTCATCTGCTTGACGCTCAGGGGTATGTGGTCCGTCTGCACCATTCTACTGAGTTAACAAAGCGCGTCGATGTGCCGGTGCAGGGCGCGGTGAGTACCCGTCTCGCGCGGCTGACGCCTTTTCCCTTTATCCTTCTCTCCCTCCCTTCGCCTTTTCCTAGGTTCTTTCCTGCGTGGCTGCTTTGTTTCGTGGAAGTATCCTGCGGGGACCAGAAGATCGAAGATCGTGTATCGAGCAAGCTTCTACCCTTATGTGCCGCCCCAACTCACTCCCGACCTGACCTGGTGTCTCACGGATTTTCCGAGGAAATCTGCGAGGCTTGACGAATTTACATACAGGGTGTTTGTTCTAGGGGGAAACATTTTGTTTTGACAGGTGGAGTAACCCCGCAGGGTGTCCAAAGTACATTTGTTATTCGGAGTTCTTCATTCCTTTCCTCTCATTGAACGAAAACCGCAGCTGCAATGCACAGCAGCAATGCCTGACTGCAATGTCCTACTGCAATGCCCAATACTGAGGGTAGCCGATAGAGATTCTCCCAACGAGGATTTGCTAGCCGAAGCCCGCTGCTGGTTTTCCTTCCCATCATTGGTAAATAAGAGCTCGTCACTCGCACAACCGCGGCTGATACAAAACTAATGATGATGATGATGATGATGGGAGGAGAGAGTTGTTTTCGTTGAACGCAGTGCCTGATCGTTTTTTACGTGAAGCTGGATTCAGTCGGACGCAAGTGAAAACGCCACGGTTTGCGGCGACGAGCTTCTCATTTCCTCCAACATTTCATGTTTGGTAACATGCTAAAAGCGACAAGAACAGGAGTACGGTGACAACCTTAGGCGGTCGTAGTTGTCCCACACTGTTCGCGGGGTGGTGTGCAGTGCGCGGTTCTGAATGGAGAAGAAAAAGGAGTAACCGGCCACTTACGTGCGCAAAAGGGTCTTCGGCAGCGAAAACGACCACAAGAAGAAAAGAGGCCTGAACGACGTTTCACCGCGAGGCGCGCTACTGGGCGCAGGACTCGTTTGTTGGTAGGAGAAGAAAAAAAACGTAGAATACAAAAAAAAGAAGAAGGGGCGAAAGAACAAACAAAAAAAGAAGAAGGCGGCTGGGTGGAGTGATGGGTGGAGAGGGGGGGGGATGAAAAACAGATCAAAAAATACTCGGAGGCGCCGCCCGTACTCTTTCCGACGGAGGCTAGAAGGGGGGCGTGGGTGGGATGGTGCAACTAAAAAAAAAAAAGACGGATGTCGTTTTTTTTTTTTTTGTTGAACGCGTGAACGCCCTGCACGAAAACTCAGATCTACCTGTGTTTGCGTGCGGGGGCTGCAGCACATTTCCTCCTCTATACTCTGCAAATAGCGGCTGAATCGAGTTTGTCTTCTTCAAAGCCTGCTTGTTAAAAATAGCCGCTGAATCGAGTTTGTCTTCTTCAAAGCCTGCTTGTTAAAAATAGCCGCTGAATCGAGTTTGTCTTCTTCAAAGCCTGCTTGTTAAAAATAGCCGCTGAATCGAGTTCGTCTTCTTCAAAGCCTGCTTGTTAAAAATATTCCGAGGAGCCGTTCGGTGCTTTTATTCGACGGAAGCAAGACGGTGAGAAGCAATACAACTACAAATGAGGCTTGAGTGTCCGTGTGACCATAAAAGGGTTCGTTTATAGCTGTCGTTCCCTGGTATGCACATCGCATCTGTCGGTGTATCAGTGTGTGAGCGTGTGTGCGTCTTTTGTCGAACGCTCGGGCACTAAACTTAGACTTAGAACCTGTGTGTCCCATGTGGGCTACAGCACACATCCTTCT
Organism: Diplonema papillatum; assembly: GCA_030068145.1. Classification (NCBI taxonomy): domain Eukaryota; phylum Euglenozoa; class Diplonemea; order Diplonemida; family Diplonemidae; genus Diplonema; species Diplonema papillatum. The sequence continues at coordinate 49,560 of JAPJBO010000635.1, forward strand.
TTGTAATTTGGAATTGAAATATTGTTGCGATAGTGGGGAGTCACCGGCATGCCGATGAGTAACACTATCGGTTACAGCGCACACTACTTTGTAATTTTTGCACCTGTCGGCCCCTCGAGTATTTCCTACAAAGCAGGTGCTTATCCGAAAATAAAGAAAACTTAGGCGTGGGGGTGGTGTGGTGTGAGGACGGACGGAAACAAGATCAGGAACGACTGACAGAACGCTGCAAATTTCTTTTCTCCCCCCCGTTCTGGTTGATGAGTTTCTTTTTCCTTTTGGGTTGGAACCTTTCGCGGCATTTATAGGTGGCAGTCCGGCGTCGAGACCCTTACCTAACAAAACCCGCACTCCGCTCGAAGAAGAACGTTTTTCGGCGAGCCTCGTCTGTCTTGCGGGAACACCGCATGGACACTGAAAGAATGCTGCAAATTTCTTTATGAGCTTCTTTTTCCTTTTGGGTTGGAACCTTTCGCGGCATTTATAGGTGGCAGTCCGGCGTCGAGACCCTTACCTAACAAAACCCGCACTCCGCTCGAAGAAGAACGTTTTTCGGCGAGCCTCGTCTGTCTTGCGGGAACACCGCATGGACACTGAAAGAACGCTGCAAATTTCTTTATGAGCTTCTTTTTCCTTTTGGGTTGGAACCTTTCGCGGCATTTATAGGTGGCAGTCCGGCGTCGAGACCCTTACCTAACAAATGGATACTTCTGGGGCTGTGGTTGTTGTTGTGTCTTTTTCACGACCTTCCCTTCTGAGAACTCCCGTTCGCCGCGTGCGAATAAAACCCAGCTTTCTGGGTAGGGTCCTTTTCTTCTTCTCTTGACTGAGTAATAGTGTGAGGCTCAACAATCACTATTACAGCGCTTTAAGGTCGAAGTGTTCGTGATGACGAAGCACAAAGGCAACGAAGCTTGCCACCACTGGCCAAGCATAGACATCGAAAAATTAAGAACCTTCGCTGCGAAGTCACCTCTCCTTCACAGAAGGTTTGGAAGCCGTCTTGGTTGGTCGGGGGTGGGTGGGGCATTGCAAAAAAGTGCTTGGAATGGTTATGTGCACAACACCGCAGGTCCTATCTGCACCGTGCTTCGGTTTAAACCACGGATACATAATCGGCGGACCGTCATCAGCATGGAATCTGAGAATGCAGACTGGACAGCGAAACTCAGTAGATGTCGTTCATCGGATGAAGACGGTCGATCGTGTTCGGCCGGGAGGGGGTGGGTAAAACGCAGGCTCGCCTTTCTCGTGGCATGTATAAACAAAGCGCTGCATAGTCTTTTCTTCTAGTAGTGGCAGGTCTTTCTGCGAACGGTTGCTCCAGGTAGACTGGTTGAGCCGTGGGGAGAAAGATCTTGTATTTGAAGACTGTTTCATTCCGTTCTTTTCATATTCCTGTTCTTTTTCTGGTTTCTTGTTGATCTGTTCAACACAGGTACGAAATGCGGTCGCTTGTGCTTGACTCAAGTTCAATCACGGCGGGGGGACTACCATGCCCTCCGCCGGCACAACGAATGGTACAAGAGGGTTGTCAGTGGGGGGAGGTCGTGATTTCCGACCAAGTCTTTAATTGAGGCGAGGATCCGAACAAACCGCCAGAACACGTTGCCAAGGGACTTTTTCGCTTCACGACTCGCCAGATCCTGATGGTGTGATGATATAGTACGTGTTCTGCGAGTCAGAGCCCTGCATCTGCGAACACGGCGCTGTCAAGGTTCCTTTTCAAGAGTGAAAGTACGTTTGAAACTCCAGGTGTTTTCATTTTGACTGCACTCTTCTTTGCATAGGGAGTGCCCCGTTTTCTCTCTTTATGAGAAGTTTTGAGTTTCCAACGCAAAACTTCAAACAGTCTCCAAAAGCTTCCTGCAAAGCAGGTGATTTTGCGAGCAACAATATCGTGGAACAGACTCCGAACGTCCCGCAACAACATAGGAGGAGCAAACACATGTATACACGCGCAATGGCAAGAAAAGGCAGGTTTCAGAAAAAGGAGAGCGGGGTGGGTCGTTCTTCGCCAGTCCATCAAAACGGCAGCCGTATCAATGAGTTGCGAGGCAGTAGATGCCGGTGCACGATGCGGAAAGAATACGGACACAACACGCAACAAAGAAAATACTTCTTCGGCACGGACTTCCTTGCTGCAACTACGGCAACGGGAGCCAATGTTGCGTTGACTAGGCCGGGGCTGGCGCAATCTTTTGTCAAGTGGACGAAAGATGACTAGTCATGTGCGCTGCACTTCCATTGGACGCACGCCCTCCCTAAATCATCAGACGCAGTACTGCACAAAGTCACGACATGGTGGCTCAGCTATTACGAAGGATGCACAGCCCAACATCCTAACCTGGCGGGGGCGGGTCCCTTTGAGAGTAAAGTAAGTGCGCAGCTCTACACGTGCGACGACTACTACATTTTTCCTTTCTTTCATTTATCCCCCGGCAATTGTTAGACTCCCGGAGGTGGCTGATTCCTTTGGGCAGTATTACTCTGCCGGAGGAAGTTGCTTGAGTTAGATTCTTTCTTTTTTCTGATAGGGTGCGCAACATTCAAGGAACAGGTTGGGGCCTGTCGGCCTTGGTGGCTTGTTTTGTGTGCTTTCCTCTGTGATATCGACGATCAACCAGGGTTGACGTGCTGTCTGTTGTCGTGTGGCGTTCTTTCGTTTCCTGATCTGGGTTCATCGTCCTTGGTGTCGCCTTGTGTTAGCTTGTGCCATAAGTAGAAGTGTGGGGCTCAGGTACCGAGTTCCTCCCTCCCCCCCGGCTGCTCTCTTTTGTAGACTGTTTCGTCTTTTAGGCCGCCGGTGCTTTTTTGGAGTGAAACGTCCTTTTTTGTTGGTTGTTTAACATCTCGCACATGAAAAGTAGAGACGGATCTCAGTTACTCCAGGGGACTTTAAAGAAAGTTTGGCGCCTGAGCCAATCAACCGATCTGGTATTGAAAGGTCGGTGCACCAACACACTCGCACGCGGTGCTCTGCATCACTGGAGGGCAACATTTCTGCACTCAAAGCAGAGGTCCCCTCCTTTTCATTTTTTATTCGATGCAGTAGTCGCAGTTTGAACTTGATATGCAGCAACAACCTGTGTCGATAGACTGCGCATGGCGGTGGAAGTAGTGGTAATACTACCACTTAGTTACTAAGTTAGTAGGTGGAAACTGTTTGAAATCGGTCTATGAGTCTGATTTCCTCTTATATTACAAACTTCCCAAAACTGCGAGAACCCGACATTTAAAGTCCCCTGGGTTACGCACACATCTGCCTCTTGTGACGCTTGGACATTCACCACTACAACCAAAACCACTACTTGGCCTCTTCAGCGGTAGATTTGAAGTGGTGCACGACTGTACATTGCGAAGTAGGCGAAAAGAAAGGTGAAACCTCCAAAGAGATTTGCGTTGATCGCTCCCCTGAACTCAAACCCTAGACTTTTATTGAGTCTCATCCTGAGGTAGTGTCGAGTGGCAGGCAGATGTGCGCGCGTGTACTTGAAACTGGGGAGCTCCCTCAGCGTTTCCGTTTGTTGGGTTTGGCGGATCCAGGAAGGAGTTTCGTTGACTGTTTTTAGACTGTTTTGAATCTCAAAAACGAATCGCATTCGTCGCTGCTTCGTGCCGGGAGATCGTACTTACCAGGGAAATGCAAGAACGTGCTCGGAATGGTATGTGTTCGACACCGTGTGCGCTTGCATAGGTCTTTCACTCAAAAAAGCGCCTGTAAGCACTATCTCCCGCACCTCGCAAGGGGGAGATGGCATCACTCACTCGTAAAACAGCTTTTCCAGCGGGAGACCCCAGTACTGCTGCTCGTCAACGCCACAAGCGGAAAACGGATATAGAGCAGGGTGAGGGTGGGGAAGCTGTTTTGCCCTTTCCTCGGCACTCAAGACAGGCAGGCTCAAGAACTTCTGTTTTCTTTCTGGGCTGCACGGTTTCTGGTCCTGGTGCAACGTCTTTACACAAGGTTTCGTTGACAGACACGTAGGGTCTGATCTGCTTAGCACATCAGGTCTCGGGTCCTGTCATTGAGCTTGTGACCAGCCCTTCCCAACACCTGGAGCACGCACCCGCCGTTGCCTGCAGTTGCCACGCTCGTTCGCACAGGGTTACGACGCCACTGTCGGCTAGCAGCTGGTGTGCCATGCTTGCCGAATACCCCGCGGTCGCTGCGAGTGTGGGCGGACGGGTGGGGGGCGGGGGTGTTTGATTATGATGATGTCTCGTCGCAGTGCACGGTTGCTTGGATCTAGTTCCTTTTCGCACGCTTTGCCTTTGGCTAGGCCTCTCCCGCCCCGGTATTACTGGAGAAGGAACATTTCTGGACGAGATCGGTTTTGCACGGAGCAACAAACCAACGGGCGTACACCGACCAGACTTGATAAACAGTACAGATAAACAGCATCAACTGATCAATGGCAATAAAATGATGTTTGTGCACCGTGTGTCGGGTGCCGCTCTGGTTGCGTTTCCTGTGTTCACACTTTTTTTCCGTTAGCCTTTCATGCACCGTTGTTCCTGAAATGTTCCTTCAGTACAAATGCACTGCTACGAAAAAAGAAAAGCAGAGGTGCGGGGAGGTTTGTAGAAAGGGGTGAAACGATGAAAAAATGGGGGAAGCGCCTGCTCTCCGCTCCGCCAAACTCGGTTTTATCTGCGGTATTGCGTGGGGGGCGCGCCAGCACATTTCCCTCGCGGCCCGAGTACTTCTGGGAATTGCCCACGACGCTGATTTACGTAAGATCGTAAGATACGTGATGAGAAGTTGTCTGGCGTGCGGGGGTGGGAATCTTTCTTTTTAGCCGTGTGCCGTGATGATAGAATGTCGACCGAAGTTGTGTACGGGCCTGGTGGGTAACACCAACACAGGGTGTTCCAAACTTCGAAGCGTTGGGGGCTACGTTTTCCCTTTTGTTTGGGCGCAAGGGTAAAAAAAAAGCTCTGTTAGGATGGTTGTTAGAATGGCAGGTGGGGCAGCTAGTGTGCGGATCGTACTCTCCTCCCACGTAACGGCCGTGCGCAAGCGTGGTCAGCAGTAGGGGCGCCAAAAATAAACCCATGTGCGTTCGGCGATCTGTTGCCTCGCATGCTCCTGTCTGCGGGCGGCTTCAAGAAACACGGTGGCCTCCTGCGCGGGTCCTGGCGGCTGAAGAGGCTCTCTTCCCCTTTCGGCTGCGCACACCTAGGAGGTACCCCCCCCTATTTTCTATAACAAGCATGAAACATTGGAGGAAACGAGAAGCTCGTCACCGCAAACCGTGGCATTTTCAGCTGCGTCCTGAATCCAGCGATACGCAGAAACGATCAGGCACTGCGTTCAACGAAGACAACTCTCTCTTCCCATCACCAATCATCATTAGTTTTGTATCAGCCACTGTTGTGCGAGTGACGAGCTCTTATTTCCAAGCGTCAGACTGACCCACCCGGAGGCGGTTTGTGTCTTCTAAGCAGGGTCTCTCCGCCAGCGGAAGGTTGCTTGAGAGTTAGCTGGTACGGCAGGCCCCGAAGAAGAAGTCTGGAACGATAATTTGGAACATGCCTCACACCCAGGGGGTTACACAGGAAAAAAGAATCTTTTGTGGGCGTTCGTGGCCATTGTGGGGAGAGAGGGAGTGATGCTGTGTGGCAGCCGCACGAAACCGCTGGGGAAACAAAAAACCCTGCACACAGGACGACTCCAAACCTTCCTAATCAGTCCGCCCCTGTTCACTGGATTACATTGAACTACCTGGTAGGGCTTCTGGGAAAGAATTTTCGTTGTTCTAAATGAGAGCTCGCCCAGCTGGATACAAAAGGAAAGACGACAACAACAAAGAAATGCGTTGGACGGCGGTGCGCGGACCGTCGTCGCCTTTTTTGTTTTCGAGTTAGACGCTAAGTAAAAACGTCGCGGTGGCGAACTTCTCATTTTCTTCAACATTGGTAACGTGACGACAAGAGGAACAAAGAAGAGACAAAAAAAGAGAGAAAAAACAGCCGAACAAAGATGGGCGCACAGGTGAAGCACGGCGTAGGTGGCAAGAGCGTGCTTGAAATGGTGCTGTGCTCAACCCGCACGGTCCTTTCTGCAGAAGGCGGATCATCATGCACGGAACCTGAGGGTCGGCAGACAGGCTGGATGTCGCTCGACACAGCCAGGACCACCATGCTACGAGAGCAGGAAGATCCGGGGAAAAGGTTGGGGAAGAAGGCCCCGACGTGGCCGAGCCACCAGTTAAAAAAACGGCGTCGGGCCACTGACGGCGGGAGCCGGCAGAGGGCAAATGGTAACCCTCAGTCTCTCTCGCTATGCAGCTACGTGGCATCATCGAGGACACCATCCTATCGGTTGTTATAGCTGTCAGGATCTTAGGTTCGTATGAGGTCCTTAGTATCTACATTATGTAGCGCACCCACTCGCATCCCTCGTATCGCACTAGCATACTGTATCCGTATGATGTAAGGTTGGGTGTGCGTACATCTAAGATACGATGGTATAATATTATGAATGACGTAGGATGTTTGTTCTTCGCGGACGGATGAGGCGTGGGCAAGCAAAGATTGCAGCGCGCACGAACCCCGCTTAGCAAGCGCCACGGCATCTGCCCCCCAAATGATGCGTCCTGAGACGGGCACTGCGGCCGTCCGCACGCGACCTAGTTGGCCCAACGAGACTGGAAACCAACCCAGGGCCTACCAATTTAGTCCCCCACATGCGTCGACTAGATTGACTGAATGGGATGGCGGGGCAGTGAGTTTTGTTTATTTTGAAACGAGGGAATGATTAGGCAGAACTCTGCCTCTCGTCACGGAGGTGGGGGTATTTTCTTCCACTTCTCTGAATTTGAAGCAAACGACTAACGTGCGCGGCGTGACTCCTTGCAGCGCGGCACCGGAGTGTTTTGCTCTTCCCCGGCGTATCGCAATGAAACGGCGGTTTACGCCGTGTGCGAGTGTCGTGTGCTGTGATTAACTTCAGCAACTGGCGTGCTTTCTACAGTGGACGGACAACCGGGTTGAGAAAACTGGCACTGACCATCGACCGGCGGTGCGTTGCAGAGTTCCACTCCCCTGCGCCGGCAGTTATGCACAGCTGTTGTCGTCTTCGGTAAGGAACAAGGTCCTGGCCGGCGAAAAAACAACCCGGGTTTGCAGTGTTCTCCGTCTGGATCGTTCTCGCAGGATGTTGTGTTTGCGAGTCATTGGCTTTTGTTCTCTTGGAAGCTTCTGGCTTCCCTGTCTATTCTCTCTCTTCGTTTTTTTCTGGTTCCTTTCAGTCTATGCGTGTGGCGCGGAGCCGGCGATCCAAACTAAGTTTGCATGTCATTGATTGGGCCCGATTCTAGAACCGGTCCGGGGTGCGGCTTTCGATTCTAGAATGCAAGCGAAGCAACATACTTCTTTTGCTGCTTATTAGAGGGACGAACGACCGCACGCAGCGCCCCGTGCTATATTCTTATGTGACGCAGGCTCGCGTTCTTTAGTGGTTTCAGCCATTTCCCACGGACTCTGCACGTAGCATCAGCATGATTGCTGTTGTGTAATTTGGAGCGCTCGTTCTTTGTAAGAAGTAATTTAACAAGGTTTTTTTGTTTCGCGAAACTACTTATCCTGTTGGATTCGTTCTCCGTACTCTGCTGATCTTCGAGTACTCAAGTGTAATAGTAGCAAGTAGCGGGTTAGCTTGTCTTGAGGAGGTGCAATGGTCAAAATGCCCTGGTAAATTTTTCGGACAAAGAAAAATCCTGTGTGTTTTTGTGTTTCCGACGATCCCGTTTTTTTTTTTTTTTGGAAAGCAGACAGAAGTTTCCGACGCTTTTCGTCCCACGCAGGACACTGTGTCATGCTCGCGCCCAGCCAGGTGCCAACTTGGCAGTCAGAACGCGCTGCGGCAAGAAGATCGGGTAGAGGCGTTGAAGCAACAGAGTTTGTTTGTGTTCCAACTGAACGTTAGCCCCGATCTAGTTTCCTGGCGCCGGCACCTGCTCCGGTCAATACAAGGCATATGTAAGCCCCTGTTCTTTCTTGAACGATTTCGCCCGCCACTACACGGCTAAACCGAGATTCACCCGTGTTTCGTGTGGGAGATTTTTGCAACCGGTCGGCCCGAGTATTTCTTGCAAGGCAGGACCAGCCAGGGTGCTTCTACAAAAAAGGGGCTTCTCCTGACCCCACCATGGGGCTCTCCTGGCTGTCCGAGCGTGTCCAAAACTGTTTAAAAGCATGTCTCGACGACCCGGATGTCCCGCCATCGGCCTCCTTGTCCTGTTGGTTTCATTTCGGTAATATATCTGGGTCGGTGTCAAAAGAATATTTCCGGAGTTGGGGCTTGCACTGATAAACGAAGCAACGGACGATCAGCATCAACTGACCAAAGGTGATGGAAATGATGAGGCAAAAGTTTCTTGTTCTTCGCGTGTACAGGGTATAAACCTCTCTGGGGGGGTTTTCCTGTATTAGCACTTTTTTCGTTGGCTTCGTTTTCTCTTTCATGTGCAACCGTTGTTCCGGAAATGTTCCCGTCAGTACAGATGTACTATTAAAAAAAAAAAGGGTTGAATGGTGTTATCCAAATCGGACTTGTGTCAGAAAGAATCCAAAAGCATAGCGAAAAGGTTGTGACACCAAAAATGGAAAGAAAGGACCTACGTCAGACTTGGGTACGGGCTTCTTGGATAACACCATCAAAAGGAGCAACGGAAATGGCCAGGCACTGGTGCTAGGACCACAATCATCAGGCTGGCAAGGCTTGGACAAGATAGCTATATGTTGTGCCCTCAGGGTGAGAGCAGAACGGGGGGCAGGTGCAAGCCAGCCCACCTGGGCACCCTACGAGGTACAAGACCAGGGCGACCAACAGAGGGAGCGGACGCGACGCCAGGTTCTAAAAGAACTGAAACAATCATGCGGAACCCCTCCTTCTGTTCATACGTGCGAACTTCTGTCAGTAACCACGGGTTCTACATGCGTCGTGGCCTTCTTTGGCGCAATGCCATCGAAGCGGGGGATGCGGGGTTGCAAGGATTAGTATATTCGGCTGTTGGAAATATCTGGCGCTTTCTGCTGAGGGGGCCAATTTGTTAGTTGAGTCTGAGTCTGGGCACCGAGGTGCTGGGTTCAGCAAGGTTGTGCTTCTCCACATTCGTGATCACACGTTCACAACTCGTATTGAGACTCTTTTTTTAAAGTTTGCGTTTGCAACCATTTGGCCACGTGCAGACAGGGAGGGAGGAGGAAAAATTTTCAAAATCGGGACGTTCCGGGCCGTACTCAGATTGGGGGGGTACCCTGTGTCAAGACAGGAGCCGGGGGCGCGTTTGAAAGTCATTCGCCGCTTTCGAGTAGAGCAAACGCAGGATCCTTATCGATTATCTTTTTATGGCCTCCCGCACACGTGTTAGACTTCCTTGGTCCGTGGTTCAAGACGGGTAGTAGAAGATCGCTGTGTTTGACATGAGCCTGCGAGCGTTTAACCACGTCAGGCCAGCGGGAGCAAGGACGTTGTCCGAAGACGCCGACACTTACCCTTCGCTGACGATGCCGCGGGTCCCCTCCTCAACTCATTCCTATCCTGGTCGATCCGAGCAAAACTGAGGCAGCCGGCAAGCCGTCTCGCAACAGATCCGAATAGGTCGACGTCTCAACCATAAACCCAGGGCAACTCACAAAACCGTACACCGCGAGAGTAGGAGAAAGTAGAAAGGGAAACTAGAGTTTTCGTTGACCGCACTTGGGACCGAAGTTTTTAAAGTCAAATTCTTCTTCGAATTGATGCGGTGGTTCACACGAACGTAGACACGTCCGCCAAGCGGTTAAACGTTTTTTCTTTTGGAACTTCCGGCGCATTGCCTTCCCTTTTTCTTTGGGCAGTTGCTTCGTGATCGGCCGCCCTTGATTCCCAGGTTCGGACGGCGGTAGCTTTCACGATCATCAATTCGCCATCTTCCCACCACTCCCTACGAGCATAGATACCTTTGTGCGATAATGCGATAATTGTCGTCGCATGCGAATCGTTCGACCCCTATGCCTAGGCCTCCCGGTGTAGGGCCCGTGGCGTAGGTGCCGTGGGTGCAGCATGGTTCGTTCTCTATGCCGAGCGCCGCCCTTCTGGTTTTAAGTATGCTAAGATCGACAAAGGAGGGCGGCAAAAACCTTAGTTTAACGTTGTGTAGTCAGAACAGTGGCGCTATGCATGTTCAAAGCATCAAGTCTTCTTTGAAAAAAAGAGGGCGGAACAGAGAGAGTGCGAGATTCCGTAAGCAAGGAAGAACCCCATGATTCTTCCCTCTACACCATCGTGTTTGTGGTGCACACTCGGTTTTAGCTTGTGGATAGGGGTGATTTAGAAGGGAGTGTGGTGTTCTTTCTGCCCCTTTCGCAGCTGGAGTTGGACCTGCTTTTTTTTTTCTCGTTGCACCATTAGCATCTTCTTGTGACTGGCTGGAAGCAGTTGCGGTTTTTTTTCGTCTTTTCTTTTTGAAGGTGAGAGTTCGCTCGAGACTCCGGGATTTCTTTATTCACGACGCGTAGTTCATGTGTGGGTGGGAGTGCTTTTTTTTTTTTTTGACATTTTGGGTCTGGAAGAGAGGCAGTTGGAGCCTCTGGGTGACCCTTCATAGGGGTCAACATGTTTCAACAAGTTGATGAAAACTGCGTGGAATGCGCACGACATTTGCTCGCTTGCGCTGAGGGCAATGCTTAAGCAATTTGAAGACGGTCCCCGCGGCACAAAATAAAAGAATGCATATTAATGTACGGCTATTCTTTCCACGCTTTTTCTGCGTCTGCATTTGCGTTAAAAGGGTGGGACCTTTTTTTGTTTTTTAATGCTCTATTCCTGGGGTTGCCGAATTTTTCCGTCAGACCCACTGGCTGTTTTTAGAGTGTAAGCTTTTATTGTGGCATAATGGTGCGGAGGTGATGCTCTAAATTTCTTTCTTCAAAATTGGCTTGAGCCCAAAACCGGTCGAAGGCGGGAACCCGGCCATAGGGCAATCCCTAGCTTTTCTCTTGAATACTTCGTCTGTTCAGAATACGAGAGATAGTCGGGCGATGAGTTCGCGTTGTAGTACTAAACCGGTCCACGCCAGTTCGCATCCTCTGCGTCGTGTTTGCCGCTGTCGATCACGGCGCACAACGTTGACTACATCGGTCCACCATCGCAGGGTAGATGGCGAGGGAATGCATGGTGTTCTCATTTGACGAACGTGTGGTTTTCCTATCGTTCGCGATTACCAGCCTCAACGCGAATGTCATTCATGCTGCCTCGTGGGTGTGTGTGCAAGCCCCGGAGCGCAGCACACGAAATCCTGTTAGTGGGGTGTCATTTGCATGCAAATGAGTACCACAGTATGCCAGCCTTTTTGCTACGCGACTCCGGAATAGTGTCACTTTTGCAAGAATTCCCGTTGCCATCGCCACGGCGACGAAAGTTCCTCGTTGCGCAGCGGCGAGTATGGTACGGTAGGACGATTCATTGTGATCTGCGCATTGCCGAATTTCGTTTGTGCGGTGTGCGCGGGTGCGTGAGCAAGCGCTCTGCATTTCTCTTTTTGCTTGGACCCACGTTTTGGACCGACTGGTATTGATGTGGCAGCTGGCTGATTGAAAGTGCGCAGGTCCCCTCTCTCGTGACGAAAGCACGGGTTTGCTGCCTGTTGCATAGCTCACGCACGAGTGCTCTGGGGGTGCATGCGTCTTGCGTGCCGAAGTGCGGCAGACACAAAAGGTCCCAAGAGGGCGAACCGCCGTTATCATGGTGACAAAGGTGTCTGATCGCGCAACGACAAGGACGAGACACAGTTGAAGGCTTTGTGCTCGAGGCACGTTGTTGCATTTTTTACTCAGCTTGACTGCTTGAACGCATGAGAGCGGGCACACCTCATCTCCGTTTTTTTCTTACTTGACTTGAGAGCCACTGTCTTCGGCCAACTGGATTGGCGCAGGGTCTTCTGGTTGAAAGTGCGTAGATCCCCTCTCTCGTTGATGAATGCATCATGGGGTTGCCGGTTGCATAGCCTCAGCGTGTGTGCTCTTAGACATGCATGCAATTTTGTGTGCCGAAACACGGCAGACACAAAAATGTCCCAAGAGGGCACATCGCCGTTATCATGGTGACAGAAGTGTCTGATCGCGTGACAAGGATTGGAAGCGTGTGCATGAGCACGTTGTTGCATTTTACTTGGCTTAACCGCTTGAGGGGACGCTCGTCCATGTTGCTTTTTGGACTGTTTCTTGTTTTTTTTTTGTGTCTCCGACGATTGTGCGTCAGTCTTTTGTCGTTGCCTTGCTTCTTTCTAATTGTTCATATCTCCTGAAGCAGCTGGTTTAGGCCAACTGGATTGGTGCAGCGGCTATTTGATAGCCCCCCTCTTACTTGATGAAGGCATGGTCTTATTTGTTGCGGTACCCTCTGCGTGTGTGCTCTTAGACATGCATGCAATCTTGTGTGCAGCAGACACGAAATTCGACGGAGCACCCACCGTTGTCATGGGGACAACATGTCTGGGTTGCAGCAAGACAGGACAGACAACTTGGTCAGTGTCCACTTGCGCGTTTAAATATTGCTTTTTTACATTTGCGCCCCGTGAAGCTCTCCTATTTTGATGAATGGTTCTGCATATTGCAAAACAGCCTGAGCGTGAGTACGTACGTTGGATGTTATGCATGCGACCTTCTATGCTGAAGGCGCAGCAGACACAAAGTCCCAAGAAGGCACACCCCCACCTATTCTCATGGTGACAAAGTGTCTGGTTGCGTATCAGCAAGGATAAGACAGGTTTTCATATACGACGGGCGTCATGCGCTTTTTGCGGTGTTGCATTTGGTTTATTAGAGTGAAAGTTCGCTTGAAACTCCGGGATTATTGTGAGCACAGCTCTTTGTTTTGAGAGAGAGAGAGAGAGTTTCCCCCCCCCCCGAGCTTTTTCTGTCTTCCCGAGAGATTGACTGAATCGAATGTGCTTTTCACCTGCGTGTACTGAAAGGAACATTTCCGGCTGCACATTAAGAAAGTCAAACGTACCCAACGACGAAGTGCAAAGATTATCCTCCGTCGTTGGCGCACGAAGAGCGCCAAGAACCTTTCTATCAAAACAATCATTTTGATCAGTGGTGATGCTGATCGTCTGTTACTGCGCTCATCAGTGATTTCCGGGAATGTTCCTTTACCCTGTCGAGAGTCAGTACAGGGCAGGGTTTCCGCGTCTCTCCCCTGAGGTGACTCGTGAAAACCCGTACACGGCGAGTGTAATAGAAAGAAAAGGAAACACAAGTGTTTCGTGGCCGCCCATTCTGTTAGACACACTGCATGTGCCTGATCGAATGTTGTCGAGCGGTTGCAAAACGCAATCGAGTCTAGTAGAGCGTCGTAGAGAGCGTGATCGTCGCGAAACCGAGCACAGGTCGTTTTCAGGGGTACGTGAACTGGCTCAGGATTCTTCTTTTTTTGGAGGCTTCCACATAATTTCCCTGTGATTCTTGAGTAAATAACTCTCATGGTGGCCCCGATACCCTGCATTTGCGCCGATCTTCAGTGGTGTGTCTAACACTGAGCGATAGTCACACCCAGGGAAAATCTCCATGTAAGAACCAGTTCCGCGGCGCTCGAAGGGAAGGTCGCTTGGACCCCGTGAAACAGCCTTCGCGGCTGCTTGTGGGGCGCAAGTTCAGGTTTCGGGACCATCATTTCAGACTGTTGTGAACGAACATTGGCTTTGATGTTGAGCACCTGGAGAGGTACGTGAATCTGTGTACAGGTTGCTTGGGGTCTTCGAGTTTTTGACTGGACGAGAATTCTGCGCCGCAGGGTCTTTTTCATTATCGGATGCGGCGTTGAAAAGAGCGTGATTTGTTAAGGCTTTTCGGTGACGCATTGCACTACTGGGGGTTGTTACGATATGTCCTTGGTTGGTGGAGGTCCCCTCTCCCGTGTTTCAGTACACGACGGCTTTCGTACATGGCTGCACACCAAATCAGTGCGATTGCAACGCAAAGGCGGGTAAACAGTGCGCCTTCAAACCACAAGCTTAAGGATTGCGGTTCTTGGACATGCTCATGTAGATATTGTCGTAGATTCTTGTGATAACCACAGACAAGGTGGTCTGGCCTAGGAAGAATCGCCTGGGCATTTCACAGGTACACGACACGGGGGGAGGGTAGGCAACACTAAGACGAGATCGGATTTGTTAAAAGAAGAGCGAAAGGCTGGTTTAGAAGATCTATACTTTCTCACCCCCCAGGCTGGTCAAGAAGAAACGTCACCCAGCCCGAAGTCCGGAGGCCCCAAGGCTTGGCGCCTTTCGAGGCTGAGGCAGGAGCTGGGACTAGGCTGAGCAGGAGCCCTGAGGGCTGAGGGCTAGAATTTGCCCGGTTCGACGAGGCTTGAACATGAAGCGAGACCAAAGGATCGTTCGGCCATGAATTCGGTTCGAGGACCGGTACAGACGATCATGTATCGAGTGAGCCTGAATGTCTCGAACCGGGCGGTGACCATCCCCAGAACCTTTGAGTATGGTCGTTCGGATCGTGTGAACGTCTACTCACCCGGTCCCAGACCGGCCTCTTCGGCTCCGGGCACAACTGGTGCCAACCTCTTGGGTGAGACGAGCGAAAATGCAGATGCCACGCGGCGTTAAGTGTTTTGCAGACTCTACAGTCCAAAAACTATCGATTTATCACAGCGCATTTCAATGTCCGGCTGATTGGTCATTTGTACCAACCGTTTCATTTCACAAATTGATTATGTTGCCCCCTCCGTTGTCCGGAGAACCAGCGGCGAGAACTAGTCCAGTGTGGAAGAATAGGCGGCAGTGGACGCAGGTTTCAATGAGGCCACGGAAGGCAGAGCAAATTACGAACCGAGCGCCACAACGATCCGACTACTCGACACGCCGGAAAGAAGCGGGAGATGCATCGACAGCTGCAAGAGACAAGAAGTACAGAAAGCGGCTGGAGGTCGCCAAGCGACGTCGCTAAGCCTGGCAAGAGCGACCGTAGGACCATCTCGAATGTGACTCGCGTTTACCCGGGTGGGCACAAACCCCGACGACAGAACGCTGTTTAACGATCGAACTCGAACAATGTGTGATGTGATCTGTGAAATATGCTGTGATAAACGAAGGGGTTTTGAACCTTGAAGAGTCGAAACCCCCCCCCAGAATCCGTTTCTTACTAACCAGCCTGACATCCCCCCCGCTTGGCCGCGCGAGGCGGCCATACTTTGGAACAAGTTTGCTTTTTTTTGACGGATTCCTTTTCCTTTTCCCCACTATTTATTTAATATTAAACTGTTTTTATTGACAGGTTTAGGTATCATCCCAGGCTTCGAACGTGCTAAGCACGTGTCGAGGCTACGATTGAGCACGTTGCTTCCCTGCAGCCATCCTAAGATGTTGTTGTCGTTCCTCAATGCGATGCAGATTTGCACCGGCGTCTGTACCCTGGTCCCTTCATTTGATTCTCTAGCTTTTGGAGCTTGCGCTCACCAAAGGAAAGGGCTTTTGCGATATCCTCTGTTCAGAGCACTCTGCGTGCTACCTGACCGGGGCGCCCAATCATTGCTGAGCGTTAACAGGCAGAACAGCATCAGGCATTCGACGGATGGCACTTTACTTTACGATCACTTTGTGGCGAGGAACAGAACTCATCATGGGCATGTGGGCACTTCGCAGGTCGGCTTTCGTCCAAACATCGGAACAGGTGCCAAAAGAATCGTGCGCTGTCCGTTTTGACAGGGTGGACAAGACAGTTGTGAGCTGATTGTCACCTGGGTTCGTTTGGGCTTTCGGGCATTTGACCAACCGCTGGTCCATACCATTCGTGACATTCGTTGCACGGTGGAGTCCAGCCCGGAGCGAAGTCGGTGTCCCCCCGTGTGGCCCGTTCGCGCAGAAAGGAGGAATGGTTGGGGGGGGGAAGGTGGGTAGTGACGCGAGATACGTACACACTGCGGACTTGCACACCAGATCTGCTTTTGCTGCGGTCGTTTGTGCATTTACGGAGTGCCACTCCCGCCGTCTACGAGGTGAAACACAAAGGATCCTCTTTTTTCGCTCCATTCTTGCGGCTAGTGTATCCGTGTGTCAGCGATCGATCTGGAGTCGGACGTATACTGCATGGCATCACTGGGGGGTCGTTCTAGAAGATTGCGTGGGTGGGAGAAACCCGGAACAAATTGGAACTTTTGGAGCCGGGGGGGTACGGGGAAGGTAAAAGTAGGGTGCCCGTAGAGCAGCCTACCAGGGTTATTGCAAGGCGTTTGAATGGCAAGGGTCCTGATATCCTCGGTAGGGGGGGAGGGGGGGGGGGGGGGGCTTTTTTCTTCGTGCGCGAGGAATAGGAGTGAGTTGGTCTTTTTGCGGAGAGGTTTCGCACATTCATCAAGAGTCGGCTCTTGTGACAACGCTCGAAACGGCAAGCTGGCACCCGGTGAATCGAAAGGATTTGCTGAATGGACGAGTATGGAGGAAGAGCTCGGCTCGCCGACCGACTGCAGATTCCAAAGAAGAACGGAATCGGTGCGCGCAACGGAACAGAAAAAAAAAAGAGTTGGAGAAAGGCTGACAAATGTGGTTGCTGGTGTCGCCTGAGAGGAGGGGAGTAGGAGGAGACCCCCGTGATTTTGGCCCTTGCGCGTTGAGGTCTTTTGAATGTGTGAGCACCACGGGATAGCTTGGTTTCTACCCAGTAGGGTGCTTGGCGGAGACTCTGTCAATATGTTAAACGGCAGGCGGGGGGGGGGGGGGGGGGGGGGAGGAAGGATTCTGCTGCTGGCCCACCCTGCAGCTGCAAGCCGTACCTCCCCGTACCCTGCAGTGACACAATTCACCCAATCTGCTTCCCAGCCTGTCCAAAGCGGTCATGGCGCTACGCTAGCGCGACTGTCATATGAGACGATGCCAAAAGGGGGGGGGGGGGGATTGCAAGAACGTGCTTGGAATGGGTATGTGCTCAACAACCCGCACTGGTCCCGTCTGCGCCGTGTTTCGGTCCTTTAAGCCACGGACACATAAGGCGGACCATCATCAGCGTGGAACCTGAGTGTCTGCAGACAGGACTGCGGTGTGAGTCGGTGGGGGGGGGGGGGGGGGGGGGGGGGGGGGGGGGTTGGGCAGATGTTTTCTGGTATAGTCAGATACTGGGCATGTGGGGTATAGGACCCATACCCCCCCAGAAACCATGTTTTCGGGCCGATTTTGGGGTCCAATGCCCTCGGAGAACCTTTTTCTGAGCGCAAAACTCAGTTGTTGTGGACTTTGAGGCCCCAGGTGGGGTTACGACTGTACAATGGCTACGGCGGCAGCACCCACCCAGAACAGGAACTTAACTCTGTTCTCAGAATGCGTGACTCGTAAATGCGTTTCGTTCGAAGAATTGGCTCAAAAATTTGCAAGGCAAGACGCACACGAAGTCCGATAGGTCACAGGGCTCCATGCGGAGACACTTTAGAGCGACGAGAGCCTTTCTGATGAAAGCTGCAGGAGTTGACCCGATTGCGCCCGGGGTCTCTGTACAGAGGGCGACCGACAAAGGTGACCCATGAGGCAGCAGGCATTCGACGATCTCGTGGAGGCAACCACCGACGTCGTGGGTCACGGAAAAGCTGTCGTGCACAAGACGTTCGTCGCACAAATCCTTCTAGCACAGGCTGGTGGACGAAGAAGGCCAACTAACGGCAAAGGTGTCGTACACCACGTACCGCCAGCTACGTGGTGCCCGGTTCGAACACCTGGCCGGACGTGTGCGACACCTGCAGAAGGGAACACGATTAGCCATCGCCTTCGTGAGGTTACCAGCAGCAAACTCACTTCTTTCGATCCGACAAGCCGATTTCTGCCAATAAAAGTTGCCAATACTGCCAGAAGAACCTGGGGTCAGCTTTTTTAACAACCAGGGGCCTCGCCTCCTTGATGATTGATTTGCGTTGGACGACAGGTGACTCGATCCAACTTGGGGAACTGTTTTAGCTGGTGTACAGTGGGTTTCACACTGGATTTGCGGGTGTCACACTGGATTCCGCACTGGATTTTTGGGTGTCAGTGGATTTCACGCTGGATTTGCGGGTGTGGCACACTGGATCTAGCAGGTGTGCCCACGCCCGACACTTTGGCCGCACAGTTAACACCCCCACACGATGCTGGAGTGCACCGTGCGGGGCCTCGAAACCCACAGAAACAGAGTTTTGCGCTCAGAAGAAGGCTCTCCGAGGGCATTTGGCCCGAAAACCGGCCCGAAAAAATGGTTTCTGGGGGGATATGGGTCCCATACCCCACATGCCCAGTATCTTACTATGCCATAAAACATCTGCCCAAACCCCCCCCCCCCCCCCCCCTTTTGGCATCGTACCATATTTATTTTCCTTTTACTCTTCGGGAGCGACTCAGAATGCCGTGCGAGTGCCACCAACCAGGAAAAAGGAAGGAATGTTAATGCGGGGTTTTGTCTAGAGACTTTTCGTGATATTCTGCAGGTGCTTTTAGAGTTATAGTTCGCTTAAGAATCCGGGGGTTTACAGGCTCCGGGTGACCTTCGTCAAATGGGTTCATTTAGCTATATTAGTGTCAAGGCTTCGTACGTTTTGACCACGGTTGAGAAAAATGGCCAGACTCTCGGGATTTAGAACAGGGCTTGGACAGTGAAAGGCCGTCTGGGAGGACGTCGACGTGACTACGAGAGTAAGCAGCTTTTTCAGCTCGGGAACAACAGCACCGGTTGCACAACACGAAGCTGGGGCGGGAAGATTTCCACCTTTCTTTTCCTGGTAAGCATTTTGGGAGCTACGTCGTGTCCTCCAACACAAGGAAACGAATCCGGGACTTGAGAGGAAGCAACAGGTATGGTCTTCACACGACACCGCGCTCTGATCGATTTGATCATAAAATACGATGACGAGAGTGTGAAAACCCTAGAAATTATGGATTGCGACTATTCAACAGACGGAAGAACTTTGATTACGGGTTGGGTTCCTGCGACCCCCCGTCTCGCATCCAGGTCCCGTTTGCTCGCAATAGTAACTCTCACGTTGTAGCAACCTGCATGCGCTTGACGGACAGTCCGTAGGGGGGGCTGAGTACAATATAGCCGTCGCAAACAAGAAAAGAGGGAGAGGGCGCTAAAAAGAAGGAAAGGAACTCACAGGGAGGGTGCACGGCTGCATAATGCGAGCTGTGCTACCAGTGGTACTGCATGGGCCTAAAGCTCTGGCGCTACCACAACCTCCACCAGCCACGTGTATATCGCGGGGACGTTTGTAGCGATACAAAAATACGTGCCTCCTTAGAGAGCATACTTACCACGGCTAAAAAGGAACGTTTGAACCTGAAGAAGCGTAGATCACATCGCACAAACAAAACTACTGAAGGCGTGAGCCACGCGCGCGGAATTCGTGGAAAGCAAAACTGCGGTGTGGACTGTGTACCCTGAGCATTTTGTGCTTGACTTTGCTCGCCTCTCAAGACGCTACGGCACTGCTCCGGCCCTGAACGTCCCGCGATATCGCTCCTTCATTTTGGCCGCTTTAGTGCGGCCTTTTTTTGACTCGGTAGTGTTTTGCGGTTCGCTGCGAGTCTGAAGATATGGATTCTCTCCTGCGACAAAAACAGAAAGAGAGCGCGAGAAACAACAGAGACAACACTTCTATGTCTTCCCCGTCCTGAAGGTGAACGCCATTGGCCCAGCAAAAGCTTTGGACACGTGATGGCGTTTTCGGTAATCAACTGACGGCAACGATAACCGATTTGTGTGTGTGCGTGTGTGGCTCCCAAACTAAAGAAGTCCTGGGGTTGACGTGCTGTCGGTTGTCTTTGACTTTCATGTCTCAATCCATCTTGCGACCGATTTTGCTTTTTTTTCTTTTTGTGTTTCGGCGATATTCGCTCAGTCAGCTGCCTGTGACGGCGTGCATTGAGTTGTTTTTTTTTCCCCCGACGACAGCAAGTGTGGTCTTGCTTTGTTCCAGGCCTTGTTTCGAATTTTCAGAAGCCGGTATTTTTTTCCTCAAGCGTTATTGAGCTTTCATTGTCGAAATTGGAAAGAGAACGCCGGTTGCGTTGGGGAGGAAATCTTAGTTTAATGTTTTGGCAGGACACTGCCTCTCATGCACAGACTCTTGTTGATCGCATTCACTCACGAACAGACTAAAGAGAGAGAGAGAAGAAAGAAAGTTAGGGAGGTCACGTTCGGACCTTTACTCTTGGGGCGATTACCGCAAAATCGATCGAGGGAGCGAGGTCGGGAACAAGGAAGAGGGAGGAATTGCCTGTGTTATTTTTCCAATGCCGAATCCTTAAGTTTCCGAATCGTCCCCTTCCAACCTTGCTTCTAAAGCAAGTGGCCTTTAAACACTCAGGGCTTGTCGCCCAATACCTCTAGTCTCTCGTTGGTCCTCACTCGACCCCCCTAGACGCACCGAAGGTGCTCAAACAAGTTTGCTAGAAAAGAGAGACGGGTTAGAGTGCAGGACCATCTCTCCGTGGAGCTTCCGGTCTCCTCACTTCTCTTCGTACTGCCAGGCGGGCGTAAGTCGCTCCGGAGGCGCGCTGCAGGTTGCGGCTCTGCCGCCGGGGGGTGTTCTGGCCGGCGGGTGAGCTCGCCTCGCGGGAGATCGCCGCCTGGCAACGCCACTACATACTCTCTCGTCACGTCTTTGCTCGTTCCGTGCTTGGACCGGTCCTGTTGAGAAGTCGAGGTAGAGCACCTCCCAGTGACATGGATAACTGGACGAAGAGGGGGGGTATGAAGGCGGATGCGGAGCCCGTCTTCCTTCCTTTGATTAAATCACGGAATGCAAGCAAAGCACCTATCAATCGATATACCGTCCCGCCCCCCCCTCCCCCAGTGTGGTGGGTGGCAACGTTTCAATCAGCTGGCTTCTAACGTACTTTTTAGAAATTTTAGAGAGTTACTGGGGGGGGGGGTCGAATACAGGAGTTACCTTGAACAGAAGAGGTACCTTGAATACAAGAGGCATTTTGGAAATCTGGAAAAAAGTTGAACTTTTTCTTGGTCCGCATAACAGACCCTTTATGACGGCTTTCTGATCGCGATGAGCTCCGATGAAGAGTACCGTGAATAATAGACCCAGAGATGCGGGGCACCGGGCATGGAAACCACAGGCTTTCATTGGGAAGGACGGGAATCGACCCACTGGTTGGTGACACTTCTTTACTGGCCCATGTAGCAGACCTTTTTCGGCGAAGTTGTGCTCACGTTCAGCTCCGATGAAGAGAACCATGGAAAATAGACCCGGGGACCACAAATTCCGTGCGTCTTTCAAGAAGAAGGGAGTTCCCGCGGGCTCCGGGTTTGCGGTACTTTTTTCCATGTCTTTTTCGCTAAAATTGCAGGATCGGCACGCCGAATACAAGAGGTACCCCCCCCTCCTCCCCCCCAGTAAGGTTCCCGGGACTTTTGAAGAAAGTTGGAACATCGAGCCCACCCGATGCTTGCGGGATAGCAACGGAGGTGCTAACCTTGTACAAGTGTTAAGTACTCGTCGATAAATATGACAGGATCTGCGATCACATTTCTTGTACACGTTGCGCCCGCCACTAAACCCAGATTTACCTGTGTATCGTGTGGGCTACAGTACTTTTACCTCCTTTGATGGCAGCTTCCTCAAGTATGTCCTGCAAAGCAGGTGCTTATACAAAAATTACATTATAGCAACTGAAGCATAGTCAAAATTTGATTCGCCGCGCATATATTATTGCTTTCCTTACTAAAAAAGACAGACATAAAAATGGAAAATCAAAAAAGAAAAAAGTGACTTGCTCGCATTCTTGTTAATGTTTCATTCTTGTTTAAAATTCGTCATTGTTTTCTCGTTCACGTATTTTCTCTTTCGGCACCGCTTGTCGTGACGTGCTTCGTTTGGACTGCTTTTCAGTTTTGGACTGCAAGTTCACTTGCAACGTTTTTTTTTCATATATTTTTTCGCATCAGTCAAGCAACCCTGCAGTTTTGGGACTTTTTTCTTTTTTAAAATGTCTCGGTTTCTTTTTAAAAATGTCTCGGTTTCTATACGCTGGGGTCCGAGGATACCAGAGCTTGTGACCGACACAGTGACCCACGTATCCAGAAGCTACGCTATTGTGTAAAGGAGCAGGTTTCGTAAAGATAGTTCGATCGATGCCAAGTTTCGATCCTTCTTTTAGCAGTTTTAGCTTTTTGTTGTGATTCAGAGGTTAGTACTAGGTTCTTGTGGGCCCTTATTCGTCTCCGGCTGACACGGAAGCCTCACAAGTACGCAGGAGCGAATCTGATCCCCAAGAGAGTCCCCCGTGCGCTGAGGTGTTGAGGCAGGATCGGGCGACGCCACAAGATGTAGAGAGAGAGACGAGTTAGAGTGCAGGGACCATCTCTCCGAGGAGTATCCGGTCGCCCCACTACTATCCCGTACTACTACGGCGGGCGCAAGTCGTTGCGCCGTGGGCGCGGAGCGAGCCGTGGCCCTGTCAAAGATGTACACGCGCCCACGATCCATTGAGGATCACGCCAACAATTTCGCGACGTAAGCCGTGCTCTCACACCACCAGTATGTGGCCAACTATGACAGCCGGTCCCATCACGATACACACAGCAGAAGCTCTTGCGGGCTTGCACCGACTTGAAGTCGCGGCAACGGAGCTACCCTTGTCTTCTAACTGGGCCCAAATACGAACTTTCCCCACGATTATTGCCACCAGGTACCGGGGAACTATGCTTCAATTCTTTTTTGCCGGACTGCTTTTTTTGCAGCTGTTTGTTGAGCACAACCGGAGACGGAAAGAAAAACAACAAAAAGGTACGTGAACTGGAAAAAAGAACGAAGTACGATTTAGAAAAAGAAAAAGAAGACGGCAGAGACAGACAAAAAGAACAGCGGGAAGAGGGAGGGGGGGTGGTAGAAACAATTAGTTTGTGTTTTGACCCCTTACAGACGCCTGGTTGGCAGGGCCATTGAGACTGCCCAGACGTCATTTTTCTCCGCCCCCAATGTGTAGTCCGTGGCAACACAAACCAACACTTGTGGGATCGGACTGAGCAATCAATTGGGCATACTTCCGGGGATCAGCATACTTGCCGGCAACGAAGCACACTGGCAAAGGCAAGTACGAGGCCGAGAACACATGACTCTGCGTTTCTTTACGTCGATTTCTTCGTGCGGTCGACGATTCCGTCGTTTGATGTCTGCCGAATTTGCATAGTTTTTCCCCCTACGACAGCAAGTGCCACACTTGCCCACCCTAAGGCAGTTGGTTTTCCGTAGGCGGGTTGCTCAGGTTTCAGTTTCAATAGTCGGCATAGTTCCGCCCAAATTCTCCGCTCATCAGGCTTTTAACCGCCAAGCCTGTTCCTTCTTCTCGTGCCCTGCTTTTTTTTCTTTTTGTGTTTTTTTTTTGTGTTTTTTTTTTTTTTTTTTTTTCTGTTCGCAAAATTCTCTGTCGTCGTGTTCCGCTCTTGAGAGCATGTGTTGTGTTCGTGAGTCTTTAAAAAGGGAGAGGGGAGGCGGGAACATTTCCGGAGTTGGGCTTGCACTGATAAACGAAGCAACGGACGATCAGCATCAACTGACCAAAGGTGATCCAAATGATAAGGCAAAAGTTTCTTGTTCTTCGCGTGTACAGGGTATAAACCTCTTGGGGGGGGTGGTCTCCTGTATTAGCACTTTTTTGTTGGCTTTCGTTTTCTCTTTCATGTGCAACCGTTGTTCCGGAAATGTTCCCGTCACTATTAGGAAGATTTTAGTTTAGTGCTTGAGCGGGGGGAGGAAGCACGGACGTGCGCGGAATAGTATGCGGTCAACACCGCACCGTGTTAGTGGGATGGCGTGAGCGTAGTTGTAGACATTCAGTTGTAAGCCGGCCCATCGCCTTCTGATGGACTGTTGCAGATGCACGAGCTCGTGATGAGGTTGCTGATGCCGCTATCCGGTGGTAGCGCATAGTAAAATTCCTCTGTGCATACGTAGTAGTGTAGTGCATACGTGCATGCGTGCATACATGCACCACACATACCTAAGTATACAGCATGCAGCATCCTCCTCGTGGTTGCTGTGCATTGCTAATGTGTAGATGTATGTGTACCGCTGCACCGTCGTGCACCGTGGTAAACAGCGGCAGGCAATTCGATGCACTTCCAGGGAACAGGAATGGACCGGCTTCTGTTTCTTTCCTGGACCTGTTTGACGAGCAGTACCAGCTACGGGTAGCCCTGCGTCGCTTCGTTTCAGCCGACGCGACCAGTCGCTGTCTTTCGACGGTATTAAGGTCCCTTTGTTGTTGCCGTATGCTTTTTTTATTGTGTCTAAAAGACGCTCGGCTGATCTTCTTTAGATTACGAGCTCGAAACTCCGGGGTCAACGTGGCACGTCTTTCGTACGCTTGTCGACATAATTCCTTTGCTTGAGGCGAGGCTTGGGGCTATGCACACAAAATGGGAACCCGCTGTTCATTCGTGCAAGTTGATATAGAAGCGCAGGAGGGATTCCATGCGCGCGAAGCTCGGCAAGTGTTCTTCACCCTCCCCCCTTCCCCGATTGCGCCGTGGAGACAACAGCTCTCCATCGTTGCATGTTTTAGGTTGCCGTCTCCTTCAGTTCGCGTGGTTTCGCCGCAATTCCATGACGCAGGATACAGCAAGCAAGTGATTGCGGTGAAGTGGCGCCAACGAGCAAGGAGAGATGCCCCCCCTGCTGCAGTTTCGCTGGGTAGTCGGAAAGTATCAATCTTCTAACGAAAACTACTCGGGCGGCCGTCTTGTTGCGATGGTATTGCGAGGCATCGGCATCCGTGAGTACCACACTAATGTCTTTCGTGATTTTCAACTGGCGGCCTCCTCGAGTATTTCCTTTTTCCACTTCACGAAGCAGGTTTCACGCATGATTTGAAAAAAGATAAGGATGAAATTCCAGGGGGGATCTTCAGGCGATTGCAGGTTCCCCCCGAGCAACCTATGGGATTCCGACGTCCCGCCCTTTCAGGGTGAGAACGCGCCAGAATGGAGAGGGTTTACTGCGATGCTTGGGGTTCCGCCTGCTTCTCTTTGCTCTATAGAGGTCGTGATTAGAGATACGCCATTGTTTTGGGCTTTTTTCTAGACTGTTTCTCTGTTTGTAAAGTTGCTGAGACTGTTTGTCTGGGAGTTCCCTTGTTTTGTCCGGAGGAGGTATTCACCTCTGTGCGATCAGAGCTTTTTTTTGACACCAGCGTTGGCTTGCTTGTCTTGCATGGGGCCTGGCCCAGCATTGCTAGAGGAAAGTTCACTTGAGACGCCGGGGTACACGCCATGGGGGGGAAAATGTTTCTTGGGTTTGAAGAGCGCGTGGTGCTTGCACCACTGAGGCCAGGTTATTTAACCGCGGATTTAGTGAAGGATTGTTCAGGAAACGGTCGCGAGCGAAACCCGACCAGGTAACGACCATTTCACTGTCTTCTTTGTTTTGTGATGCGAACATCACGAGGTGCTGTCCGAAGACACCGCCCACGTGAGCACTGTTAAGCAGCGGTTGCCAGATACTCCCGTAGCACCTATTCACGGGTTTGCAGGGGTAAAAAGGAAGCCCGGGTTGGGGAGGGTGGTGGGTTTGGTGCGTAGTATTCTTCTTTTTTTCGTTCTTTCTCGGGGGGGGGGGGGGGGGGGTTTGGTGCGTAGTATTCTCTTTTTTTTGTTCTTTCTCGGTTGGGGGGGTTTGGTGCGTAGTATTCTTCTTTTTTTGTTCTTTCTCGGGGGGGGGGGGGGGGGGGGGGGGGGGTCCCGGGGGGAGGAATCGTAGCTTACTTTTTAGGGTGGGTGCGGTTCCTTTCTCGCAACGCTTGAAACAAGGGGGTGTGCACCACATACAAAATCAGCTCTTGGTGAAATGAACTTTCTCGCCTGCTTCGGGTTAACTAAGACCTACAACCTTTTACGCGTCTTTTTCGCATGACCATGTTGCTGGTGTGCTTGGAGGCTTCCGATCTTCGTTTTCCGATTTCCCCACGCGACAAGCAAGTGTCAAACGACACCCCGGGAGGGTAGTTTCTTTGTTATTGGGTTCTTTCTCCTTTTCATTGTGTTGGGGATTTATTTTTCGCGGCATTGTTTGTTTTCGCGTGAAAGAAACAGTTTCTTCTGCTTGAAACTGTCGGTTCTTCCTTTTTTTGCGTTTTCCGACGATCCCGTGTGGAGTACAGATTGTGGCTTTTGGGTTTCTAGAGTATTTTCTTGTTACCTACCCCTCCCGTGTTAGTGTCGCCTACCTAAAGGCACCTTTTCCCAAAAGGCGACACTAACACGGGAAGCCGTTGGTGAGGATGAGACATTCTCCATACAAATACAGGGAACCCTCTTCCCGTGTTAGTGTCGCCTCGCGTTTTCAGGCAAAAAGGCGACACTGACAAGGGCTAAACGGAGGCGACACTAACACAGGTAGAGTTAAAGTTCGCTAGAGGACACGAGACTTTTTTTGAGGTCTCGGGTAGGCTCACAGGATGTTGCAAGCCGCATCTTGTGAGTCCCCGAGGCTACCATCCCTGATTCTTCGGCGAAATTCGTTTTTATTTTCTCTTTTATGTTCAGCGTGAACGACGCTGTTCCGTGTGAAGAATTAGTAGGCAAAAAAAGCTCAGCAGCCTCAGCAGAACCTTTTCTTTGTGTTTCCAAAACGTACAGATTGATGTCTTTTTTTCTTTTTTCGTTTCTGCCAGCAGGGTATTAGTTTGAAGGCTTCCGGGGTTTGCAGATTTAGACTGTTACTATGGGGTGGTTTTGGGCGGTGTTTCGGTGCCGTTTTCGCCGATGTACGGCGTCTTGGGGCGGAGCCGACACATCTCCACAACTTCGTTCGGAAAAAGAGGGGTCTTTCTCCATGGGTCCTTAATGGGGTCTTTATGGGCCTATTATGGTCACCCCGTCAGTTTGGCGACACATTTTGCGGGCGTTTTTTCAACCTACATCAGTCTGGATCAAGCTTAATCTGGCCTGTGGGGTTGGGTGCCATATGGGGGACACGCTCCAAAAACAGTCAAAATCGTAAACAGACAGTCTCGTCAGGCAGCTAAAGGGGTGGACCTGGGGACCTATTATCCTATGATTCCTATGATAATAGGTACGGTTTTGGTGTATCTGCACCTGCACCGCCGTGCAAACAACAACATTTTTAGCGTTATTTTTAGCAACATCGCGCCGAAGGCGCGACGGAAAAAAAATTGCCACTCACCCTTGATAGCCATTGGAAAGAGCCTAATAATAGGAAGCTTTATCTTCCAATAAATTTTACCTTCACGGGAAAATCTGGGCAAAAGAAATCCGCCCCCCCCCTTTTTTCGTGTGTGGGCCACTCTTAGCTCGTGTGGGTTACTCAACTGTCAAACAGGACCTTGGCCCGGTAATGAAGCACAGTGGTAGCTGCAGCCTGCCGACCCGAAGCTGAATACAATTGAACGGCAGCGGCTGGGTCTCAGCAGCAGAGGCTCAGCAGCCTTCCAGCATGCTACAAACACCACACACCCCGCCTATATTTACTTCGAACACCGTTTTTTTGAACATTTCTTTCTTTTTTTTTTCCGGCCAAGTCCGATTTGCAGATTTAGACCGACGGTCTAAATCTGCAACGGAAACTAATCCCCTGGTTTCTGCGGTAGTTTGCCGTCTCGTCCTGTCTCACACTGATTTGAGCGGTGCTTCCAAATTGGTTTTCGTCTTCATTCCACGGTCAATGAAAGCCAGCGCTTCATTTTTGTGTTCATCTTCATGCTACTCGGCGTTGCCGCCAAAATATTTAATGTGAAAGTTGCACTGAAGGGAACATTTTCGGAACAACGGTCACACATGCGAGCAGCGGGCAATGTGGATGTTCCTTTCTGTACGACGGGATACGAGTTAAAAAAGAGGGAAGGGGGGGGAAGTTCATATGGGATCCCCGGGGAAACCCACATGCTCTAACCATAAGTTCCACTATTTGCGACAATCAGTAAAAATCAACGCAGATTCTCACGCTGGGGGGCCTCCGTCGGAAGGCGTGTCAGAACAGCATCCTTCCTTAACAGGGGGGGGGGGGGGGGGCACGGTGGGGGCTGGGGTGCATAAATGGGCACAAACTGTCGCGGAAAAGGAGAGGAGAGGACTGGGGCGCCGTTTCCAAGGGTCTGCCGGTATTTACTCCACGACTACGTGTACTCGGTTACGTCTCGGCAGGTCGTGTGCTCTTGTTGTGAAAAGCGTAGGTTCGCTTGAAACGTCAAGTATTGGCTGTCGACGCCGACTGCGCACCAGTCTGTTGGACACGGAAAAGAAGAGGGAGCATGTATAGCTAACGTATCGCGTCTTCTAGTTCCTTCTCTTCGTTCTGCAATCTGCTTCGCTGTGCCACCAAATCCATTCGCGATCGTTCTTTTGCGTCTTTCTTGGGGTTTCTTGAATTCAAAACGGGCAACAACGCCAACAACAACAAACAACGCAACAACAATTTTCAAGCTTTCAGATTTAAAGCGCAAAAATGATGATGCGGAGAGGGTCGTTCAGACGGTTCGTGTTTCAAGAAACGAGGGTCCATGAGCCGTCCTTACAGTTAATGCGGGATCAGGCTTTTTAGAGTTATACTTCGCTTGAGAATCCGGGATTTTAGAGCCTCTGGGTGACCTTCGTCGAATGGGTTCTAGCGTTATTCTATGGGTTCTTTTAAAGCTAATACGTACTGGGTGGGTTGGGGTGGCGGGTTGCAAGAACGTGCTTGGAATGGGTATGTGCTCAACACCGCACTGGTCCCGTCTGCGCCGTGTTTCGGTCCTTTAAGCCACGGACACATAAGGCGGACCATCATCAGCGTGGAACCTGAGTGTCTGCAGACAGGACTGCGGTGTGAGTCTGGTTTGTCAGGCGGCCGTAGCTCGTCACAGCCAGGACCAGGGGGGGGTTACGACAACAACAAAGTGCCACATTACAGGCTCCACTCAGCGAGTGAATGACTTGTCCCTTCCAAGCAGGGGCATCCCGCCCAACTTTGCAAAAGGTTGTTTGGAGGTGAGTTATTTTGCGTTGGTTTCAGAGTGAAAAGTTAGCTTAAAACTCCGGTACTCCAACGCCTCTCCGGTGATCCTCGGTGTGAAATGCTTGTTCTAATGAAAGTAGCAATTTGCAGTAGTGTGCTTTGCGGGTAGCTTCGTTGGGTTCGGCCATTATCACGGTTCTTATAGTGACAGTTTCGCTTTAAACTGCAGCGTTTCTTTTTAGAGTTAAAGTTCGCTTAAAATTCCGGGGTTTTAGGGTCCCCGTGTGACCATCGTGGGAAGGTTCCTTTAAGGTATCGTATATCAGTCATTCTCCTGGCGACCGTTCATATATGGAAGAACCCATCTGGAGGTCAAACCCTCGTCATTTTCTTTGGTCCGAGGGCGTTTTTGAACTGTTTTGAATCCGATCTTTTCATTCCGACCCTCGGTGGGCTCCGAAGCTCAATATTGACGGGCTTAAGCCCAAAATTAGGTTTTGCGAAAAACGCATTCTCGTGTTTTGCCATCGAGGGGGTCGCCAGTTTTTCTGTAGCACCCCGGGAACAGAGTTCCCAGGCATGCTCCGGATTAAAACCATCTCTGATTGACTAAATTAGAGGCGGGGATGGTGGGTGTATGGGCTGCAACAGCTTTCCCCTGTGGCACCGTACTATACCACAAGGGGCACCACGAGGGCCTAGCACCCTGTGGGCTCAGTACCCGCCATCCCAGGTCTGAAGTGCGTTCATAGGGTGATGGTAATTTGCCTGGTGAAGTGGGGTGCAGCAGGAGGGCCATGGGGGTCAACCTTTTGTGTGATCCGAGGTGGTATTTTGACGATTTCGTGACCGATCTTTCCATTCCGTGTCTTCTCGGGAGCAACAGGCACGTATCACACGCGCCCCCGGTATATTCTAAGTATAATTATATCGGACCGAACTTGTCCAAGGGGGGTCGTCATTTTTTTCTAAAACCCCGAGAACAGAGAGACCAGGGACACCTGCGCTCATAGCATCAAAGATTGGTCGATTTAGTGACACCTTTGGTGACTGTATGCGCTGCAATAGGATGGTCATTTTTGAACGGTCGCCAGGAGAATGACTGATATACCAAGTGAGTGTTTGCAATACCGACGATCAACGGAGTTGGTGTGACTTGGCTGTTGCTTTTTCTGCCATGCGTTTTGCTGTTGCTGATTTGCTTGTCTTCTCTTTTTTGCCGATCTTGGACTGGTTAACGCGCCCAGCGTCACTGCCACCCACCAAGGAGGTGTGTGGTTGGCCGCTTGACAAGTGCTGCTCAAGATCTCTCGCTTCCCATCGTATTTTGATCAAGAAGGCCGGTATTTTAGAGTCTCCGGTTGACGTAGAGGATTTGGGGCGGGCGGGGGAGAGAAAAAGATGAAGGTCGCCCTTCTTCGCCTTTTTTTAGCGTTGTTTTATTATTTTTTCTTCTGATTCCTTCGTGTGTGTGTGCGTGTTGTAAAGGATCGTTGTTGCTGGAACATCCCTCACCGACAGCGAGTGTCAGACTGGCCCACCCGAAAAGGTGGTTGTTGGCAGACTTTCTCTACCAGCGGGTGTTGCTTGGGTTGGTTTCTGCTTTCTGCGTTCTCTCTTCGTTCTTCAACCTTTGACAGAGTGCGAGCCTCACTTTCCTTCCCCCATGTTAACTTTGGAATAGTGCAGTGGTACTAGGTGGGCTACTTTGTCCGGCCTCCTTCTTTTTGTTGTGTGGCTCCTGCGTTTTGTTTTTTGTGTTACCGTCGTTTTTTTTTTTCTTTGATAGACCGCATTCTTGGGCACGAGCAATTTGGTGTCGCGCAATTGTTTCTTGTCCCTGTAAAGTAACTACTCGTCATATGACAAACACGGCACTTGTCATCGAATGTACTTGCCAGTTTACCTGCCATGGCTACAATGTACGTATCGAATGCTTTTGATGGTACTAGCTGGGCATCGAATGTACTTGCTGTGTTCTAATCATGACTGCAGATTGTACTTTTACATGACATACATACGTACATGAAAGGAAATGCTCGAACAGAAGGGAACCCAAGTGCTGTAACTACCGAACCACGTGTTGAACGGACGTGAGGCCATGCGGGTCTACCCCGACGACAAATCACACAAACACAACAGGTCAAAGTCCTGAGTGAGAAAGCAACACACGGTGGTGTAAGCGAAGAACAAATCAAATCGCGTTTGGATTGTATTTGCCCCTTACCTCCCTTCCATTCTGAGTCGAAGCAGCAACGTCGAGTATTTCCACTTGCTAGTGTTCTTGTCATGAGTACAGCGTACCTGGCATTGATGTACAATTTGCTGTAATGGTTGTCCTTCAGCAAGCGTCTGGCACCTCCACCCTGACGTGGTTGGATTTCTTGAGGTAGCTTCGCTACCGGTCTGGGACTTCTTTTGCTTGGCTTTCTTTAGAGTGGAAAGTTCGCTCGGAACTTTCATTGGTGTGCTTTTCTTTCCCCTTTTTCCCTCTTCTTTTGGTGTGTTGTTTTCTAGCGTTCATTGCTTATTTCTTTCATCTTTCTGAGGGACCAGAGTTTCGGGTCAGTGTTGAGTGTGCCTACCTCGCAGGTTTGCTTACTGCTCGGCTGACGACGCTGATGTTTTTCACTGGGAGGGGTCATTTGCATAATTACGGCTCGTTGCAAAGGAGAATCTAGTGAAAAACGAGTATTCTGGCAGCATCCCTCAGGTGTATGCGCACGATTGATGCACCAGCTACGAAAGAGCTGCAAAAGAGTGTTCGATAAAGTGCGCGTCTACATACCCGCTTCTGCAGCCAGACATTGCAATAGACGGCGTCCCCCCCTCTGTAAAACAGCCTTGGGGCCTCCGGTGGTGCCACGTGCGACAAGGGAAATTACGTGGCAAATCCACACCCGAAAATCGAGGCGTCCCACCCGCTTCCGCTCCGTCTTCTGTGGCCGGAGGTCAGGTGTTGATTTGGGGCGGTTTTATTTTTTAGAGTTAAAGTTCGCGTGAAATTCCGGGGGTTTTAGGGTCTCCGTGTGACCGTTCATGAATGGGTTCTCTTTGAGCAAGAAAGGGCTATCTGGTTACGGGTTGTATATTTGGTGCACGCTTTCGTTTTGGGTTATGGCTAGCCATGTCCGGGACTGTTTGTGACCGACACCAAGTACATTCCTTCGTGGAGTGTAGTCTTTTGTGTTTCTTGGGGAAACGGGGGTGTACCTGAGAGGCTTTTCGTGCAATTCCGCAGATGCTTTGAGCTACATCTGTGTCTGGGTTTTCGTTCGTCTTCTTAACCATGTTAAGTGCGCAAATGGTGTCAGAAAGCTTTTTTAGACGACTTGGAGGCGTGTGTCGGGTCGATGCGGCATGCTGCGAGACGGGGAAATGCCCCTCCCGCGGGTTTAATGAGAGATATGCGGCCCGTGCGGGCCTGTTTGATGCTGGTCCCAACCGGCCCATCTTCTAGATTGAGGTTCAGAGAACCGGTATTGCAGAGCCTCCAGTTTTCTTGTTTTTCCTTTAGGAGTTAAAGTTTTGTTTTGCAAAAAGAAAAAAAGAGAAAAACAATGAATAACAAGGTAAAAGGAGAGTAGGGGGGATGTAAGGGGATTGTTTCCCGTAGATACAGGAGTACGTTGTTGGGAGCGATGTTCTCTTCTGGTTTTGTTTTGCACTCGGTCCACGTAGGCAGGGAAGTAGCTTGGTCCCGAAGGCAACGGAAAATCCTACAATGGTGTGTGAGCACGTCTACAGGGCCCTCTTGGGCGTGTGGATCTCAGAACACTTCCTTGGACGAGCCGAACCATGTGACGGTAGTGCTTGTCTCGTGATCTCTCGACTGCACTACCCCTCACCGTCGGCTATACAGTCTCCTACTGAAGTAGTGACATACAACGGACGGGTGTCATCCGAGCCAATCGGCGCCTTTCTCTGCGACTAAGTACAGAAGACGGTGTGGGGAGGTTCAAACCCCCAGAGCTCACCAATAACTTGTGGCACAGCCCCCGTGAGGAACAGCTGAGGGCTCTTGACCAATGAGACTGAAAAAAGGAACGTTTTGTTAAAACCTGTTTCCGTGTTTTAGCGTTATTTGTGGATTAGAAGGTCGGTATTTTAAAGTCTCCGGTTGACCGTAGAGGCTTGAGTATGGAGGGGGGTTGAGAAAAGTAAGAGGGTGCAGCTCGTTTCGGGTGTTGTATCACTCCGTTGTGAAACCTTGTGAAGTCCCCTAACGCGTTTAGAGGGTGCTTGGGATTGGTGGGGTGTGGTCGTTCTGCTACGGCGTGAAAAGCCAGGAAGTTTCGACGCTAATATTCGACTCTTGATTATGTTCGCCGGGTTGCGTGCTTGTCAGGAAGATCCCGGTGCCTGGCTTTTCTTCTGGGTGGTTTCGTGTTGCTCGGCGGCTGTGTGTTACGAGGCACGGATGTTTTAAGAGAGCCGGTGGTTTTCTTGTGCCGCCAACAATCAACCAAGGTTGATGTGCAGTCGAGTGCCATTCCCCTTTTTGTAGTAATACTAGTAGCCTCCTTTTGTGTTCTCCTGTCAGGTTTCGTTTTTTTTGGAGTGAAAAAATTGCTTGCAACTCCGGGCTTTGAGGGGGCACTTGTGTTTTTCCAGATTTACCCCAAAGATCTCCAGGGTGCAGAAGGACTTCTGGAAACTCTGAGGCAGCCTCCAAGTTTTTGCCTCAAAAATGGGAACCTGAGGATTCTTGGAAAGGCTTCGTAACATATGAGGCGGAAGGAATCTGGCAAAACACGATGCTGTGCATGTAATTAAAGACCTCTCAACTCAGAGAAGGGGCGTCATGCTCAAAAGAAGCCCCTTGGATTCGGCCCCCATTCAGCCTCCGAACACTGTTTCTGAGGGTATGGACATACCCCTGTGATGGCGCAAGCACGACACAGTACGATCGGCTAATGCAGGCCATCGCTACAGATGTTCTGCATTCTAACCTCAACTGTGATGGGTGCTCCGGGGAAGGAAGTCCAGAAAGACATGGGGTAGCCCTGTACAGGGCTACCCCATGTCTTTCAAAATTTCCAGCCAGGTTTTTAATTGTACTGCTTGCTAAGGCATGCGAAAGTTGAACAAACAGGTTGATTCCTTTGGTAGGGTTCTACCGGAGGGAGTTGCTTGTCTTCGAAGGGGGGAGGTACCGGCATTTGGTCGGCTGATGCGGATCGCCCGTTGCTTTATTTTTTCAGGGCAACCCCTTTTTGTGTTTGCGTCTTTTCTTTTTTTGAAACCCGGAAGAAAATGCTCTGCGCACGACTCCCGTGGACTAAGCGGGAGCGCGGGACAACGTTTCGTGGACTTTCGAGGCTCAGGGGGCCAAAACGCTTCCCACAATTTTTTGTCAAAAAAAATTGTTTTTTGAAAAGGTTCTAGTTGTTTTCTTCGAGCTTCTGTTTTGACAGCGTTGATTTGCCTCTCAGAGTCACCTACCTCCGGTAATTGACGCCTACTTTCGTCGCTGGTTTATCCCAGCTTGCTGCTGTGTGGTGAGAATAAAAAGAGAATCGATCTTTTTTTTTTTTTTTTGATGTCGAAGATGCCTGATTCTGCTTTCTTTGAAAACGAGGGGTCTTGGTATAGTTTACAGGCAGTGTACTGCCTCCCATGCATGTTTGATTCCTGGCACCAAGTCTTCGAAGAAACAGAAGATGGAGAAAAAAAACAAGGGGAGTGCAAGACTCCTGAAGTAAGCAATGAAACCACAAGGGGAGTTCTCTATGATTTGGGACTTCGATATGAGAGAAGGGAAACTTTTTTCGACGCCTCCTGTGGTCGAAAACAGTCACAGGCAAGCGTTGCAGTACGTCGCGACTCGTTGTAGTTCTGGCTGAGGTTGGGCGACCACAGAGAGGGCTTCGCGAATTACCGACCCGGCAGGGTGTGACTCAGGTATGTTGTCTATTGACGGCCCTGCTTTGCACTTCATTCCAGGTCGAGTGTCGGCCAAGAGAATAGCGAGATTTATATCTGATCTGTGCAGGATTACTTGTTAGAGTGAAAGTTCGCTTGAGAATCCGGGTTTTAGAGTCTCCGGGTAGCGTGTTCTTCAAAGGAGGTGATTCCGTGAGGCAAGATTTTTTCCGTGTGTACGTTTGTTGTTGATCGTTGGTGATTTTGGGGTGGCCATAACCCCCATACGTTCACCCCTTAAACTGACGGATACCGATACGGAAGTGGACCTTCCGCGTCACTTGGAGGATTGTATGCATAACACATCACACGCATCATCATAGCTATCAAGTTGAGCCACCTAACTGTTTTCGTCGTCTCTTCTTCACGTACACATAGCACACTACATATTTCCCATGCAGCTATCGAGTCGAGCCACCTTCCCTATCTTTCGCCTTCTCTCTTCTCTTTCACGAGGTTTGGAAGAAAAGTTCACCAAGTTATTTTATTGGGTTGTAAGGTTGACAGGAGAGCATCACTGTGGAATATTTCTGCCTGTGGACAGGTTCGTCCAGGGTTTTGCATGTGCGCTGATGATTAAAGAAGCCCAGAAGGAAGGGGTGGGGGGCGGGGCAGGTTTCTTAGGCAGGATGATGCGAAACCTGGGGGCGACAGGAGGGCTTCCATGCTATCCGTTTCGGGGTAGTGCAAGAACGTCCTGTGCTGCAACACGGTCCTTCGGCCACGGACACGTTAGGCGGACCATATCATCTGTGTGTCTGCAGACAGGACAGCGAATCGGGGGGAGGGGAGGGTGTATCTGAACCGAACACGCTGAGGAAAACGGGAAAAGCAAATGTTGTGTGTTTGTGTGGAACTGTAAAGTTCGGGGAAGCGACACCATCCACCGCGCGAATGATACTCCGCTTGTGGATCCCAGCCTCAAAAAGCTTGGAGCTAAAGCTGGCGCTAGAAAGCGGGCTGCACACGCACTTTTCGGGCGTACATTCACACGCGTTTTGGGTGTGACTCGAGCACCTTCTTTAACTCCAGCTTCTGAGGCTGGGCTCCATCGTACCAGCAAGCCTGTCGTTGTCGTTGCACTTCACGCCAAGGTCGCCAAGGCCTTCACATGCGGGTTCATCTCGGCCAAAACTGACTGAAGACGAACTGCGCATCGCTCTCAAAACTGGGCGCATCGTCTTCCCATCATTTCTTTTTTTTTTCCGGCGAAGCAGTATTCTACTCTTTCTTTGTTTCGTGTTTGAGTACTGGGTACCAGGGAAAGCTTGCTACACGGGAGCCAAGCTTCACGTGTTCGGCGGTACTGCAGAGCCACGGGCCTACGGGTCAAGTGGCTACCGATTTCCCAAAGCATCAAGGCGCTTGCGCTGAACACAAGCTCGTCGAGACGGTCAGCCACAGGCCAGAGCGGACGGGGTTGTGGCTCTGTGCTGCCTCCGACTCAAGCTTTGCAAGCTGTAGTTGACCGGCACGTTTCCCGGAGCGGCCTTTTTCTTTCTTCTTTCTTCTTTCTTTCTTCTTCGTGTTTGAGTACCCGGTATATTTGAGTCTCCGGTTGACCGTTGAGGGGATGGGTCGTTTTGTTTTTCAGAGTGAAAGTTCGCTTGATACTCCGTTTTCTTCATTGGATTTGATCTCAGGAAACAAAAATGAGGGGGGAAAATCTTAGTTTCGTGTTCAGGCGCTACTTGCCTCTAAGTGTTTGATGCTAGCATCAAGTCTTCTTCGCGGAATGCAGAGTCTTTTTTCTTCTTTTTTTCCGGTTTTCTGTTTTTTCTGTTCTTTCTTTCGTTGTCGACAATTTCTTTCTCCTTTTAATTTTAATTTTCTATACCATGGTATTTTTTGACTTTCTGGTGCCGTAGAGTAGTTCTTCTTTCTCTATGCCGCCCACGTCGATGTTCGTTTAGCATTGAGTTCTTTTAAGTACATGAACCACGACGTTCGTTTAGCAGCGGCTGCCGAATCATGCCGTGGCACCGTCCTTTTGTGCGTCTGCCTTGCTGAAGAAGTGTGGGAAAGGAGTCCAGGACTCCGTGGTTTGAAACCATGTGCTATGGCTTCACTTCCTCCTCCCTTCGTCCGTTTTTCTTTAAAAAAAGGGGGTTTACAAATTGGGTTGTGGCTCGTAACCAACCGCCACGGGGCACTACTTCCACCAGGTGAAAGTGTTTACGCTTTCTCGAGAGAGATGACGTAGCCATTGGTTGTGAATCTCCTGGCACATTCCTCCCATGAGAGTACGAATACTTGCTGGTCGTCGTAGCACACCCATTCATCGTCTTCCTTTAACACGGTATAGCAATGACCTGCCGTTGCTCTTCCGGTGTGGATAATGAAGCCATTTACCGTGTAGGAGTCTTCACCGATCAGTATGGTTTGTCGGATCGGGGTGCGGGCTGGTATTTTTATTTCTTCGCGTGTTTTTTTCGATAGCTGTGCTCGTTGCAGTGTTACATCCATTTGCTTTGGAAATGTGTAAAATTCCTTCGTAGATCCAACGGTCCTTTTGTTACAGGTGCTACAGGGGAAGTCGTCCACTTTGGTTGCTCTCTTGTTTTGCACTTTCTTTATCAGATCCTCAACTGACTCGGTGTAGGGCTTCTCCCTGTTTTTGAGTTCAAGCATCAGGAACGGTTCTGACGCCGGTTACAGTCTTCTCCTTTTGATCGAATGACGGCCACGCGAGGCACATTCCGACTCGGGCACCTTGTCCACTGGAGAATCGGGAATCGCTTCCATCTGGACGCAGATGCTTCGCAATTATTTTAGTCGTAGTAGTAGTGTTGTTGCGCTCCGGTGTGTATCTTCCCCCTCCCCGTTCCTGGCACCCTTAATCGGAATAATGTTGAACTGGACTAAAGCTGGAACGGGTAAATGACAACCGGATAAAACCTGGGACCCCTGGGGGGGTCTCCCAGGTGGTCTCCTGACTACTAGCGGTGGTCCTGCAGCCTCCTATTACAGCGGCATCTAGGGGTTGAGCTGAGTATTGAGCACCCCGAGGCGCGGGCAAGCACCAGGGTCGCGATGTTCTGCAAAGTACGCAAAGTCGCAAACCAAAAAACGCCGAACCGGGTAAAACCTGGGACACCCGGGGGTCTCCCAGGTAGTCTCCTGCGTGACTGCACCAGTGGTCCTGCGGCCTCCTATGACAGCGGCATCTAAGGGCCGAGCTGAGTATTGAGCACCCGCCACGCGATGTTCTGCAAAGTACGCAAAGTCGCAAACCAAAGTCGCTGACCACCCACGGTGGTGACCACCTTAAAGAGTGACAGGTAGCGTCCCCCCTCCACAATAAAAATAGCCTGTATATAGGGGGGGGGGGCTTGAGTTTGGTGTTTGGGCAAAATCTTGCCTCGAGCACATGCACCGCTTTCTTCAGCCCAGAGTGTATCATTGGGGCTGAGTGGCGATGACGTAACAACGAGAAGATTGGGAGAACGCACTGTACGCACTTCCGTTTTCGACTTTCTCTTCTTTGTCACCCCCGCGACGACAGCTTTGTGTCAAGAAGTCCGTTCTGGTGTTGTTTAGGGGTCGCTGTTTTCACCTCTTTTTTTTAACGACGGCAAGTGTGACTAGCCCACCGAAAGCACGTTGTTTTGTTTAGGCAGGTCTTCTGTTTCCAACTCTTTTTGTGCGGTCGACGATATACGTCGTTCTGATGTCTGGCGAATTCTTATTTTATTTTTCTCGTTTTTTTTTTTTTTTTTTTTTGGTGCGCTTTTTTGCCGATTGGCAAGAAGGAGCTGCGGTTACAACATTTTGCCCACTTTGGTTTCAATTTCTTTTTAGGTGTAATTCCCTTATCACAACACTTGAAATTTTGTTCCCTTATATCCCAATGGGATTGCCTTGGGCAAGGCAATCCCATTGGGATATAAGGGAACAAAAATTGTTGTCCCATTGGGATATGAGGGAACAAAATTTGAAGTGGTGGGATATAAGGGAAATTCACCTTCTTTTTATTTTGCCATTTCTTTTTAAAAATTAAAGTTCGCTTGAGGACAGGGCTTACGCTCCGTTTTCGGTCTCAGAGAAAATACGTGTGGTCCACGTGTGGGCGCTTAAGGTTCGAGGAGGAAAAAAACCTTTCCCCTCATGTGCGACGGCGAAAAAAAAAAGTGTCACTACTGGACTTGGCCTAGACTCCCCTGCACGTAGACCAATAAATCAAAATCCACATGTGGTACCTGTGGATCCACACGTGGGGGAACAGAATCCAAAAAGAATTAACGTGTGGAAATCCACACGTTCCACACGTGGAGCGTAAGCCCTGCTTGAGGAGGACGCGGGATTCTAAAGCAGCCGGGCAGCCTTCGCCGTGTGAGCTATTTTGTAGACCCAGTGGAGTGAAAATGGGTCTGCATATTTATTTTTATTTATTATCAGTAAAATGAGGCAGTGCACGTGCGTGCGGGTCTTTGTAGTATCGTTTGATGTCTGTTCGTCTATTGCGGCAGTTTATTTTTGTTGCGTGTATGTCTTGCAGTTTCGCTCATCTCGCGTCGTCGCCTATTGAAGGAGCGGGAAGGCAGGGGGGGCGGACGAGCGTAAATTCTGTGCATTCGCTTGCCCGTATTCGCCCAGCCCGGGAGGGAACGTACCGAACGGCGGCCTGCAGAGCTACAAAAAACTCTCTGCCCCCGCCCGCAACGCAGCAAACGTGCCACAAGTCTTGCACGGGGCGCCACCCTCGACTCTGTCGTATCTTCCATGACAGCCACTTACACACGCCAAAACCCTAGCTCCCCCATCCTGCGTGGGAGTGGCACAAACCGTATCACTCAATATTTTCCTCTACAAAGCAGGTGCCTATTTAAATACACGAGGGACTGCCTTGTGCCCATTTCGAAGGAGGCTAGAGGGGGAGAAAACAATACAACTACGAAGTGGGTCATTTTTGTTGAACGCTTACACCCGCCACTAAACCCAGCTGTACCTGCGTTTCGTGTGGGCTACAGCACGAAATACAGCCAGAAATGGCAATCGGTTCGTTTAATAGAGGCACGGGGTAGTCGGGGGGTGATCTTAGTTTAACAGATTTAGACAAAGAACTGCTTCTCATTCATGTTTGATGCAGCATCCAGTCTTTTAGAGCAAGCAACTTTTACTTCGAAGAAAAATGGTAAAACGATTACAGAAAAGAAAATGGAGTGTGAGACTCTGTAAATTAAGGATGAACCTTTGAGGGGCTAGGGCCCTGTGTATTCTTCGTTTCACCGCGGTGTTGTGCGCATCTTGTTCTCCGGGAGAGGGTTGGAGTAGTGGGGGCTGAAAACAGTGACCTGCGGGCAAACAGGCAGGCAAAGAGAAGGTGGGCAAAAGTAAGGTCGGCCCAGTGTGCGCGCAATCAGCCGGCTTGCCGGCTGATTAAATTTCGAGCCTTTTTTTGTGACGGCAGT
Organism: Diplonema papillatum; assembly: GCA_030068145.1. Taxonomy (NCBI): domain Eukaryota; phylum Euglenozoa; class Diplonemea; order Diplonemida; family Diplonemidae; genus Diplonema; species Diplonema papillatum. Next base: position 89,823 of record JAPJBO010000635.1, read on the forward strand.
TTTTGCCAATCGATCGCCTTGTGGCTATGATTTTGAGGAGGTTTCTTCGTTTTGTGTTTCCGACGAAAAAACTGTTATTTTTCGACCCCCTTTACTTGTAACCGGGTATATTTGTATTAACGCTTCTTTCGTTGGACGTTGCATATTTCGTGCGATCTGTGATCAATGAACAACGAATCGCGGCGTCCTCAAAATCTCCGAAGCTACCCATATTCCGGCCGACATAACCTGACGAAAGTCAAAAACTGTACACCGCGAGAGTAGGAGAAAGTAGAAAGGGAAACTAGAGTTTTCGTTGACCGCACTACCCTGAGCCCAAATCCTGGACGTGGTTTCAAGTGGCAGATTTGGCAAATGATCATGATCAGAACGTCCTACTTGGGCGGTTCAGTTTCCTCACACATTGCATGTGGCTAAAAAACAGTCGGGCTTTATGAAATCTTTTTTCCAAACGACAGATTTTGCGTGGCGTGTCTGTATACTAGGATTAGCGCTAATACTACTTAACCCTCCCCCCCCCCCCTTCGAGTAGCCCTTGCCTTAATGATTATTTTTTAAATGCCAATGTATTTCCGACAGTTCCGGACTGGGCGTACCGATACAAGCGTTTTCCTGCTTTCCCTCCCTTTCTTTCCCGGAGTCTAACACAATTTAGAGACCGATTTCGCTTCGTGTCACAAAGTGCTTGATCGCGTGCTCGACAAGAAAATCTTCTGTCTGTTGACTGTTTCAGAGTTTTAAGGATCCGGTGGTTTGTCCGGTCGACAGAAGAGCCGGGCGGGGGTTCATTCGTTTTGTTTCAAAGTGAAAAGGTTCGCTTTCTTCTTACAACCCATGGAAACACGACCACTCGCGAACGACGCTAAAACGACTTGCTACGAGTTGTTCAAGGCGTCGAGACCTTTTGATTTTTCCTTCCCGCAGACAGCACAATTTCTGCTGCGGGTAGGGTTCTCTACCGACCGGGGGACAATGATTGGTTTGATGGAAAAAGCTGCAAGAGCATGTGTCTGCTGTATTTTGGGGTTTTCTGTTCGACGATATCAACCGGAGTTGAGAGGCTACCTATTTTATAGTATTCTGTAGGCTGGATTGCGCAAGAATTGTGAATTGATTTTGGATTTCGTCTTTCTTTGTTTCTCTGCTGCGAGCTAGGCGGATCACCCCATTCCTGAAAAAGCCATTTCAGGACAAGCACGCCTGTCTGGTTATCTGCAAGACGGAAGCTGCGCACACCTATTGAGAGAGTCCCTACCCCGTCTCGAACCGCAGGTGCCTTCGGTGACATTGATTCCACGTCTGCCCTCTTGGAAACTGCGCCCTGCGTCTCTCCGGTAATAAAATCCTAGTTGTAGCTCCCGGAGGTGGAGAGGGCAAGAAGGCGGTTGGCGTGTAACGCGCTGATCTCCGGATCGGGGTTTGGACCTTGAAGGCCACGGGCAAAAAAGGTAGACCACCATCAGCGCGGAACTTGAGAATCTGCAGACAACACAGCGATGTGAGTCTGGTTCGGTAGAGGGTTCTTGTAGCACTTTCTTGTTGGCTTCGTCCGTCTTATTTACACTTTGCACATCATAACAGCTCTCTTACGAAAAGTGAAGCTCTCTTGAAACTCCGAGATTTAAAGGTCTCGGCAACTTTGGGTAGATGGATGAAAACTTGTGCATATGTAATAGCAGCGCGGCTGTTCCAAAGCAGAGCCTCTAACCCAGTGGTCACCAACTACTAATCCCATAGGCTAGATTCGCAAAACAAGACCAGTGAATCTGTACGCTATTGGCAAAGTAGCACCGAACAAATTTCGACTGCCGCATTGGAGCAATTCCTGCTTTGTGAGGGTCCATCCCCTCTGCAGCTCCAGGGACTAGAGGTGAAGCTGATAGACCGTGGTGGACCGTGATTAACTGTGATAAACAGCGGCAGGCACTTCGATGCAGTTTCAAGAGATAGGGACGGACCGGCTCACTTGGGATTATCACATCCTCTCCTTTGTACCCGGTGCGTGACTTCCGAAGTTTGTTTGTGAGAGTAGTCTCTTTTCAAAAAAGAAGAAAATGTCGTAGTTTTGAAAATGAGGTGTTGGGGACAGGTGTCCCCTTCTCGCTGAGGATGCGCTTGTTTTATTTTTTTATTTTTTTGGCACTTTGCTGATTGCGCCTTTCGGTGACAAAAAGAACGAGAAGAATGAAAGATAAATCCCATATTATTCTTCTTTGCTTTTCTTGGAGTTGAGGGGGTTGAAAGGGGGCGCTTTCTTCTTTCTACTTGTTTCCACCCCTCAGGGGGCGGCGCATCTGTTGCAGCAGGTGTCCTATGACAAGCTCAGCAGGAGCAAAAATATCGCGTAGAGCAAAAGGGGTAATAAGCTTGCTCGATACACGATCTTCAGGTCCGTTCCTCCATTTGAAAGCATGGTCCGACGATCCTTTTGTCTCGCTTCACGACTCGGTGCCTTTTGCATGATGTCGGATTGGGGAACTTGTGTGACGCTTCGATGGAATAGGTTCAAAAATCTAATAAGTACTTCGCCGGTCGTCGTCGGGTCTTGCGTTCCCGCTGTAGACGGTTTCTTGTTTTAAAGGTTTTAGAGTGAAAGAGTGAAAAAGTTCGCGTTTGGGGGTTTTGTAGTTTGCACTTTTTTTTCTTTTGTGGTTCTGTCGAAGTTATTTCTTGTTGTTGTGGGGGGGGGGGGCAGTGCTGACACTATCCTGAGAGCCCCCAACGACTTTGCAAGGGACCCCCCCCCCCCTTCTACAGTGCAGTTGCCTTGGAGGCTGGGTGGTCGAATTCTCGAAGGTGAAGTGGTCAAAATTCCCTGGCAAAAGTGGGCCCACAAAAAATTTTCAAAGTGTGGTTTTTGGGGTATTTGGGCCAAAAAAAATTTTTTTTTTCTGACCACCCACCGTGGTGACCACCTTAGAGAGTGACAGGTAGCGTCCCCCCTCCACAGTGAAAATAGCCTGTATATAGGGGGGGGGGGTCAGGTCAGATTCTGCCAACGACTCCGCAATCTGGCCGCTTAGGGCCACCCCTGGGGGGGGGGGGGGGGGGGGGTTGCTCTCTTCTTGTTTACTATTTTTGGGGGTTTCATCCTCAGCCTTGTAGGACTGCTGGTGCACGACACGAAAGAATTTGGTGCCAACCACTCACATGACTAGACCCACGACTGGATGGACTTCTTTGTGAAAATCCAAAGAAATTCTCGAGGAACATTTCCGAACGACGGCGAGAACCGCTTCACCTTCGTCTATGGAATCACCATAGGCTTTGTTGAGCGTCCTCGACGTTCATGCTTTGAGCAACTCCTGCAGGCAGTTCCTCGCACCTAGCCGAAAACCCCTTGTCTCACAACATCGTATACGGCTAACCGCAGTGGGAGGAAGCAAACCTTCGAGGTCTGCGTGCTCAAAGTTCTGATGATCTATAATTGTTGGACCAGGTTAGGGCAGACTAGAGAAAAGACGAAGCACTTGCGCCCAATTTCTAGGGGTCGGAAACTGGCACTTGCTCTGATGGTGAATCCAAATATATATTAGTGTGATCCGCCTCTCAATAGAACCGGCACAAACCATGCGCTAACCTGGCAGAACAAATCCGGCAAAACCTGAAAACCGATTACACCAAACATGTACGACGAAATTCGGAGGGACAGGTCAAGCGTAGAGTTCTTCTCATACGACCGGGGATCTAGCCATGTAATCTTGTTTTAGCTGACAATGTCGCCATGAAGGGTGGGGTGAGGGGGGTTCGTTGCAGTTGGTTCTGGTTTTTGGGGGGAATAAGAAGGGTAAGAAACGTCGGCCGTGGAGGGGAGTGAGTGTCCTCGGTTAGAATGAACTGGGTGCCTACCCTCCCCCGTGTAATTGAGACAGCAGAAAACGCTTGTAATTGAGACACTTTTGGGGCGGAGTGTCTCAATAACACGCGTAAGGTTAACGGGAGGTGTACCACTGGATTGACACACTGCACGAAATGGGTTGTCCGGGCTCGCTTTGTTAGGCACAGGTGTCTCAATTACCCAGGTACTTAGGCAAAAGGGACGAGCGCGGATTTTTCTGCTGGCTTGGTACCTGTTTTCTCGTTCGATCGACTATTTCGTGCTTTTGTGAAGCCGGTATCAAAGAAATTCCGGTTGAGAGTTGAAGGGGGGGGTGTGGGTCTTTGAGTTTCGAGGGAAGGCCCTGTTTTTTTCTTTTTTTTGCTGTTCGTTATTTTGGTCAATGAGTCTATTAATTTGGCCGTGACTGATCCAAGGACCATTAACCAATTGACCAAAGGAAAGAAGTGTCATGCTCCTACTGGGAAAGAACCACGAATGCATTTTAAAGGGGAGGGTCGAATAGTAACACCTCTGTTATTAGAAGACTAAAAAAAGTTCCGGGTAGCCGAACAGTAGCAGGATCGAATAGTGGTAGTGTTTTTAGACAACGAGGCGTGTGTCAAATAACTGTTAATATTCGACCCCCTTTGGACTGCCTTTTGCGTGAAGTAGCCGGTGTTGTTAGAGTGAAAGTTTTTGTCTCAGCAGGAAGTGAAATTTCGCTTAAAACTTCGAGGGTTCTCGATGGGGTGGGGGGGGTCCTTGTTGATTTCCTTTGTTCTTACACTAATCTTAGTGTTTTCTTTTTTTTTTTTTTTTTTTTTTGGCTCGCCCGTTGGGATGCTGAAGAAACCCCTTCCCCCCTAGCAGCCAGCCTTGTTCTACTACCTGGAAAACTTCGTGATTGCGATGCCTAGTCGCACCTGCTGCGCACGACACGCGCCTGCCATCGCTGATGCGTCTGGCGGGTACGCCAGTCGCAATACCTCTTTCTTTGAGATTGTGCGACTGCCAGGCCTCCTCAAGTGTTTCCTGCAGAGCGGGTGCTCACAAAAGTAAATGAAAAAAGGGCTGTGAATGGAAAATGAGAGTTTTGCATCGCCCGCACCCTGAACCCAAAGCGTTGAGGTGGTTCGATTAGATCATGATCAGAGGGTCCTACTCGGGCGGTTCAGGTCCTCACACCTTGCATGGCATGCGGCTGGAAACCAAACCAGCTCGAGTGTTTGCGGTGAAACACCTGCTCCGCGGACGGATCGACGCACCCCCTAATGGTCGCGCGGCCGCCCTAACCCGTGGCGCCTTTCGCTTCGCAGCCGGTTACGGTGATGCGGGGGAGTTGCAATTTGGCTCGCTTCTTTCTCGTGGTAATTCGTGGGGCTGTCCCTTGATAGAGTGAAGGATCACTTTTAAAAAAATACTCGACGTTGCTGCTTCGACTCCGAACAGAAGGGAGGAAATATAGAGGTGGGGGGAAAATACAATACAAACACAGTCTGATTTTCTCTTTCGCTTACACCACCGTGTGTTGTTTTCTCACTGAGGACTTTGACCTGTTGTGTTTGTGTGATTTGTCGTGTAGGGGTAGACCCGCATGACCTCACGTCCGTTCAACACGTGGTTCGGTAGTTACAGCACTTGGGATCCCTTCTGTTCTTTGTCGGACGCAGCTAGCAGCCTCCGCAAGTATTTCCTACAAAGCAGGTGCTTATACAAAAAGAAAAACGGTGCGCATCGGAGGGGCTGGGGTGGGTGTGGTTCTCTTCTGGTCCGAAGCCGGAGGCGTCAACCAACTTTGAGAGATAGAGAGAGAGAGACGAGTTAGAGTGCAGGGACCATCTCTCCGGGGAGTATCCGGTCGCCCCACTACTGCCCCGTACTACTACGGCGGGTGAGTCGTTACGTCGTAGACGCGGCGCGAGCCGCGGCTTTTGTCGGACTTCGACTTCCAGAATACTTTGAGGCTTGAACCAGTATCTTAAAGTCAGTCGACCGAAGAAAGCTTTTGACGTGTGGTGGAAAGGGGGTGAGAAGAAGAGGGTGTGCTTTTGTAGCCTCGTTTATTGTTTTGTATTTTATTTTGAAATGAGAGAGAAGGGGGACTCCTCTCTTTGAAAATGATTGCACAGAACAAGAAGGGAAAAAAAAAAAAAAAAAAAAAAAACCGAGGAAAAAGTTGGAAATCGGCCGCTTCTCCGGTTCCTTGTTTTGTTTTTAAGTTTTATTTTTCGACGATCCCGCATCGGGCGTACAGATTGGATATCTTTCGACCTTTTTTCTCCGTGCCCTTTGTTGCAGACGACCAGTTGATGTGCAGCTGCGCGAATTCTCGATTTCGGTTTCGCGCTTATTTCTTTCATACTTTTGCTGAGAGTAGCAGCTGGATCCGGCCGGAGGTCGGTTCAGAACAGTTTGGCAGGTGGGTACCTCCCTTTTTGAAAGCGGAGAAGGTCGCGTTGGCAGAAACGGTGAAGATGATAATTGCCACAGGGTTGGTGAAATGAAAGCGAGAATGTGGGGCAAGCCCTGATCAGTAGATTCACGGTTAAACGAACCCTAGCTTGGTGAAATGAAAGCGAGAATGTGGGGTAAGCCCTGAGTACTCGATTCACGGATAAACGCAGCTAGCCGCACAAGATTTGCCTGATCTCACACGTACTTTCCGATACCAAAAAGATGCTCTATCCAAACTCACGTGTACCGGGGAAGGTCTGCTGCAAGGAAGCCAAGGCTTCGCGTGGTTGCTGCAGCTCATGCTTCTAGAACTCGAATTCCCAACCAAAGCAGTAAGGCACGGCGTACTTCGGGGATTCGGCGCTTGCGCTGAAGACAGCCCGTAGAGACGGTAAGCCGCTCGGCAATCCAGACGGTGACACTGTGTGCGAACTTCGACTCCAGCTTTGCACGCCGCGGCTGACGCTTACCCCGAAGCAAACTTCCCTTCTCGTCGGATGGGAAAGGGTCGCAGACCCCAATGGGACAACAAATTTTGTTCCCTTATATCCCAACCAACAAATTTTGTTCCCTTATATCCCAATGAGATTGCCTTGCCCAAGGTAATCCCATTGGGATATAAGGGAACAAAACTTGTTGTCCCATTGGGATATAAGGGAACAAAATTTGAAGTGGTGGGATATAAGGGAAATTCACCTCTTTCTTTCCTGTTTTTTCTGCTTCTTCTTCTTTTTTCCTTTTGACGACCTTGGATTTTGTTAAGCTTGTTTCTTCGTCAGTTTATTCGATGCTCGGGTCGACAGGGGCGGGGGTGGCGTAGTTGGAACGTTGTTTTGAGAGTGAAAGTTCTTGTGTGTTTTGCCTGGTGGGTGGTTTTAGCCAACAGCTTTTTCCAGGGCCAGGGCTAATCTTGTGGGCTGGCTATGAAATTCGGCCAGGCTGGATGTTCCGGGTGTCAGTTGCGAACTATGGCAGAGCAACTGAGTGCGACAACTCGCACATGGGGTAACGCACCGGTAAATCTGTGGCTTCGTAGACCGGCAAACACCCCCCGCCCGGGTAAGTGCCTGCAGTAAATGCTTAGTTCCCGAACGTTGTACCAGCGTTTACTACAGTGTTTACTATAGCCTAAAGTATCAGGTAATAAAAAGACTCGCACATATAAAATGAGCAAAAGTGAACGATTAACGTTACCGTTTACTGCAACTTGTTGGCCCAGGTGAGGTGCTTACCGGCCCGGGTTTGCTTGGTTTGCCGATCAAAATCTATCTAACCATGCGTGGACACACTCTCGCTAAGGGGGAAGCCACGTTAAAATGAGTCCGCGACACACACACACACACACACACACACACACACACACACACACACACACACACACACACACACACACACACACACACACACACACACACACACACACACACACACACACACACACACACACACACACACACACACACACACACACACGTGGACGTCTCTCGTACACGTTAAAACGGGTCCGCAACACACACACACACACACACACACTCACACTCACCTACGTGATCATCATCGAACGGACTCACACTCGCACTTGTCGTCACTGTACGCGACTACGCACCAGGCCACGTTTTCATCATGAGCACCAGCTTGAACTGAGTTGTACCATTGTAACACAGCCCAAGATTCTTAAGGCCCGGGGATTTTGTGTCTGTCGCCGACAAGCATTCGGCTATTTTTTCTTGGTTCTTTGTAGACTTAAAATTCGCTTGAGAACCCGGATTTTTTCAGAGTGAAAAGCCTTTCTTTTTCTTTTCCTGCTCGTTGGCCGAGAAGTATCTTGGGTCCCGAACCGATAGAAAAGCCCATCCAAAGTAGACGCGTCCGGGCTCTCGTTGCGGTTATGCGCTTAGTGCGGCGGGTGTAGGATCCGGACGGAATAGCCCCCGGACAGGGACAGTCCGTGCTTGCCATGTGCTCCCCCAACTGCACAACCACCACCCACTGCACTGCCGGCCAGACGATATGTCTTTCGTAATAACGATTAACTGTAAACTCGAACGGAACCCTGGCCGCGGGCTGACTTCTTCCGGCATGTACAAACAAAGCAAGTTTGTTGTATTGGCTCATCGGGTCAAGCTACTTCTCTGCCCGTCAGTAGCCCCGAGGAACCGGGCGGAAGCCTCGCGACATTTGTTTGGTTTGCGGTTCCTTTGTGGAAGAAAAATACAGAGAGAGAGACGAGTTAGAGTGCAGGGACCATCTCTCCGGGGAGTTTCCGGTCTCCTCACTTAAATACATTTGCTTTACTTTTCCGGGGGGAGGACGGGTGAACCCACTCTTTCTTTGCATGCTCGATTCGATTCTCTGTTGTGCTTCCGACGACGTGCTTTCGTGTTCCCGTCGATCCCGAGGGATGATCAGTTTGGTGCCTTGCGACCTTTGTTTCGCTTTCGTATGTGTGCGCGGGTGGTGTGTGCGTGTGTGATGCCGCACAGACGGCCAGGAAAGGGGCAACTTTCCAAATGTTGGCAGTGTGTACCTTTTTCGGGCAGGTTGTCACCTGCTGCTCCATGTTTATCTGCCTTTTTTTAAGAGCAAAAAGTTCGCTCGAGGATTCGGGGGGTTAAAGTCTCCGGTTGGTGACAATCGTCGAAAGAGGTACCGGATATTGGTAGGCTTTTCTTACTTATGCTAGTAGCAGTGCACGTACACGACGCTCAAAGACTGATACTGCAAAGTCTCCGGTTAACAGGAGAAGGGGAGTTTTATGTTTGGGCAGGACACTGCCTCTCATGCATGTTTGATGCTAACATCAAGTCTTCTTCAAAGAAAGTGTAAAATAGAAAGGGGAAAGGGAAAAGGTTCGAAGGGAGCGTAAGACTCCGCAAGATGGGGGGGATTGCAAGAACGTGGGGGAGAAGAAAAGAGATGCTGCTCGTGTCGGGTGATTTCTCACTCCGTCGTGAAACCGGATTCAGGCGTCTCCCGAACGCGATTTAGGCGTGCTTGAGTTGGGAGTGGCTTACGGTCGTATCGCCATGACACTACCTTCTTTAGAGTGAAAGAAAAAAACTTTGTAAAAAGGAGAAACAAGGGAAGTGGGACGTCAGGGCACGTTGGGAAGGGTTCTGACAAATGGGGAAAGGACCGCATTTTTTGACGTGCCTTCTCGCGAGTGTAGGAAAAGCAAGATGCAGGGGGCGGGGAAAATACTCGACGTAGGTGCTTTGACTCCGAATGGAAGGGGGGAAATATAGAGGTGCAGATATAATCCAAACACAATTTGATTTGTTCTTCGCTTGCACCACCGTGTGTTGTTTTCTCACTCAGGACTTGACCTGTTGTGTTCGTGTGTCGTGTCGTGTAGGGGTAGACCCGCATGATCTCACGTCCGTTCAAGACGTGGTTCGGTAGTTACAGCACTTGGGATCTCTTCAGTTCTGTGTCTGGCAGCTTTTGTCGAGCATTTTCTGCTGGCGCTCATGCAAAAAAAAAGAGGGACAACACAAAGATTTCGCAGGGGCCGCCCGGTGCCGGTTTCCACGGTTGGCTAGAGGGGGAGAAATCTTAGTTTCGTGTTCGGGCCGATTCTTGCCTGGGGGGGTGGTGCAGCGCTCTTGTTAAGGATCAGCCACTTTGGCCGGATGGCCGGATAAACCAGACCCCCCCCTCCCCCCCCCCCCCCCCCTCTACAGTGCAGTTGCCTTGGAGGCTGGGTGGTCAAATTCTCTAAGGTGAAATGGTCCAAATTCCCTGGCAAAAGTGGGCCCACAAAAATTTTCCAAAATGTGGTATTTGGGGTATTTGGGGCAAAAAAAATTTTTTTTTCTGACCGCCCATCGTGGTGACCACCTTAGAGTGTGACAGGTAGCGTCTCCCCCCTCCACAGTGAAAATAGCCTGAGGGGGGGGGGGGTCAGCCGGCTGATGGATGGATGGATGGTTCTTAACAAGATGCCTGGGGTGGTGGTGGAGAGATCTACTTTACTTTCTGTGACCACTTGTCCTTTTCTCGACAGCTATTACTTTTTCTTTTGGGTCGGCTGACCATTTTTGTGAATTTGCAACGGGTGACCTCTTTGAGAACTTTCTACAGGTGCTTATTCAAATAGAATAACCGATCCTATTCCAGACTTAAACGCGAACGGACGATTGGCAGCAAAACGCTTTTCCTGACGCCAACCTTTTTTTAGAGTTACAAGTCGCTTGAGATTCCGGGATTTTGAAGTCCGGTGACCCTTGTCAAATGGGTAATTGAGCCGGTCCGTCCCTATCTCTTGAAACTGCATCGAAGTGCCCGGTGCTGTATTCTTCGGTCTATCACGGTCTATCAAGAGGGGATGGACCGGCGCAGTAATGGTAAACGTATGGGAGGTCGGGTCGTTTCTTTGACGTGCACTTTCAGAACTAGAATTGGCTAGCCAGTCCTTGACAGCCTTTGTCTCTTCCGGCCATAAAGGGTTCATGTTCAGGCAGAACACTGCAAGTCTTCCGTGAACAAGAGGATAAACTGGTGCGTGCGAGACTCGTAGTCGCCTTGCTCGAAGCTTGCCCGGAAGATGGTGCTGCCTCTGTAATTCGCAAGAGCCGAAAACGTCCATCACCGCTGGAATATTGCTCTATAGTTGGGAGGCGTCCGCACTTTCTCGACCCGGGGCATTCTTTGAGGCTGATTCTGGTGACTGTTTAAAACCATGATCTTAAACACGGGGGTACCTCACACCCGTGTTTAAGATGGAGCTTGTTGCATTCTCAGTCGTTATCCATCTTAATCAAGGGGGTTTGGCTATCCATCTTATGCACGAGGGGGGCAAGTAAAGCGTTTAAAGTTTTAAGAGTTAAGATTTTTTTGTGTTGACAATGCCTTGTTGGTACTAAAAAATAGTAGTTGGCAGCGTACTACATGAAACTTACCAAAGCAGGTGAGTTTCGCTAGTGCGCACAAAAATGAGTTCATTTGAGGACCTGGGAGTTTTGTTTCTTTCTTTCTTCAGGGGTAAAATCTTCTTCGTGTCAAGCAGGATCCTGCCTCTCATGTATGTTGGAGGAATCCCCCGGGGACACAAGAACATGCTTGGGATGCTTACGTGCTCACCACCGCAGCGTGGTTCAGTCCTTTTGGACCATCATCAGCGCGGAACCTGAGCAAACAAAAGACAGCAGTGTGAGTCAGGTTCGTCAGGCGGCTGTTCGTAGCCCGCCACAGCCAGGACTGACCCTGGGGGGGTATTTTTTTAACCCTCCGGGGAAAATCAGTTCTTCGCAGAGATAGAAAGTCGACGAGCAGACGGTGGAAAGTAACCCACGTGGGGGGGCAATGTTGAGGTTCAGGTTAAGAATCCGACTTCCAGAGTGTTTTTTTTTTTTTTTGAGTTTCAGCAGGCCTTTTTTGAGTGTTTCCGACGGTCCAGTATGGGCGTACAGATTGGTGTCTTTCGACCTATTGCTTTTTTGAAGTGCCGAGTCTTTGTGGTATCTTTTGCGCATTTGCTTTGTTTTTTTTTGTTATCTTCGCAGGAAGGCACGGCATACTCTGGTTCTTTCGACTTCAGTTCGTCAATCGCATCAAGCCTGGTTCCTTTGACGGTGAATTCATGGAAACGCCGCTTAGTATCTAACGATGTGACGCCCCTCTGGTGCAGTGTAGTGGAGGCTGGGGGGTGGTCAAAAGAAATCGGGGGGAGAATATGCTATTGTTCTCACAGGTTCGGCCGTCCTCTTCTTCTAAGAGTGAAAATTCTTTGTGCGTGCGTGCGCGTGCGCGTGTGTGTGTGTGTGTGTGTGTGTGTGTGTGTGTGTGTGTGTGTGTGTGTGTGTGTGTGTGTGTGTGTGTGTGTGTGTGTGTGTGTGTGTGTGTGTGTGTGTGTGTGTGTGTGTGTGTGTGTGTGTGTGTGTGTGTGTGTGTGTGTGTGTGTGTGTGTGTGTGTGTGTGTGTGTGTGTGTGTGTGTGTGTGTGTGTGTGTGTGTGTGTGTGTGTGTGTGTGTGTGTGTGTGTGTGTGTGTGTGTGTGTGTGTGTGTGTGTGTGTGTGTGTGTGTGTGTGTGTGTGTGTGTGTGTGTGTGTGTGTGTGTATGTGTGTGTGTGTGTGTGTGTGTGTGTGTGTGTGTGTGTGTGTGTGTGTGTGTGTGTGTGTGTGTGTGTGTGTGTGTGTGTGTGTGTGTGGAATCCTACATCCTGTCCTGAGGTTACGTTCGCTTTGGCTGTTGCTGCAAACTCAGGTTTCAATCGCACAACAGCGAAGAAAGGGGAAGGGGGAGATACAAACAAGTAGCTTAGGTCGGTCAGCCTGTTTGTGTTTGTATGATTACCCCTTTTCCAACCTCGATTCGAGTGGTGTTAAGAAGGAGGCATCGCTTTCTCTGGACAGGAGAGACTCCACTTGACGCGCCTTCGGCGCTCAAGCAAGCTTGCTAGTATGTGTGCGAGTGTTTCCGGCATTTTCCTTTTATTTGGTTTGCCAGGCTGAAAGGAAGAAGCGTACTTGTTTTGTGTTACCGTCTATGACTACTTTGTTTTGCGTCTTGCAAGAGAAATTTGAATAGAAGGAGAAAGCTTTAAAAAAAAAGGAGTTTAATGGGGTTTCCCGCAGAAACCTTTCACTACAAGCGCAAGCTTTGGCAACCGTCTTGCCATTTTTCTCGTACTGGTTCACTATGGATGTTTTTGTGTAGTGAAAGGAGCGGTGGAAGAACCATGTTTCTGGTGTATTTTAGTTCAAAAAAAGCGATTTTCTAACAAACAGAAAAAAGAACTTTAACTCTAAAAAAGAAGAAATGGTAATCGTGGTAAACTTTCTTTTTGTTCCTTTTACGGCTATTCTCTCCTTTTATGCGTCTTTTGCTCTCTATTGCTGGGAATACCGGTATTCCTGGACTTTTGGTGCTGAAGGAAAGAAAGAGAACAGCGCCCAATTTTCAGTGCGTCGCGCGCTTCGTCCGGTATTACTGTGTGCTCTCTCGTTTTTTTTTTTTTGCTTCTAACACAGGGGTTGAGTTAGATCATTGTTAGACTGCTTCAGTTTCATTCCAGTTTCCCGGTTTTCGCCGTCCAGGGTTTTAAGTCTCTGTGTGACCGTTGTTGTAAAGGCTCTTGAAGGTAACGTAGGTATCGTATACTAGTATTCGTGTCGTATCTGCGGTAGTGGCAGTACGTGTGCTTGTGTGTGTGTCTTTGTTGCATACTGCCGACTTTTTGCTTTCCGAACCTGGTTGCAGAAACCCGGGAAACCGGCCCAGCTTCAATCCCTGCTTCGTATTTTAGAGTTACAGCTTTGCGTGTGTTTTTCGTGTCTGCTTTTTTTTGTGTTTCGACAAATTGTTTTTTTAGAGTGTAAGTTTTTTGGCGACTTTCGCTCTGTGGTTGGGGGTGTTTTTTTTAGACTGGTTTTTGTGTGTTGTTAAGTTAAAGTAACGCTGGTGTTTTGAAAAGCTGGATCTTTGTTTCTCTATTTTTTCCCCCGTTCCCTTTGCAGGATGTGCCTCACTTGACGTGAGTTGTGGTCCGGACGAAGCGGCGGTGGGCAACTGACCGGGCGTGGCTCTTTGCCTTCATTTTAAAGAGCTTCTGAACAAATCTTTGATTTCGCGAGACGGATTTCAGTGATGCGGACTGATTGCTCGTAGAATATTTTTGAGGTTCAAAGAAAACGTAGTTTGGAGTCTCCAGTTGACCGCAGAGACTTGAGGTGGGGGGTGAAGTCTCTGAAGAGGGGGAAAATAAGGGAGGGTATTTCTGAAAGGGGCATGGGGCAAGGGTTGTGGTAAGAGGTCTCGCCGGCCCACGTTTCTGCTCGGCTTTGCGGGGGGGAAGACCTTCTAAGGCCAGAGCGCCTAGTTTCCAATCGTGTAGGCCTGCGTGTTCTAAGAGAGTTAAAAGCATGGTTAAAAAGTGTCGTGGCTCTATTCGTGCGCACACTGGACAGAAAGGACACCTCGTCCAGGTGGGTAGCATCACCGAGTAACTCCAGCGTGTACTATCATAGTCATGTACCCCTGTCAGGGGAGCCTGAGGAAGAACTTGTTCATGAAACGCTCCCGCGAACTCACGAGGCGACCTCCAGCTGAGCTAACTCAACGAAGACGGTCTCGCAGCAGTATGCGAGAGCCTGAGAATGTAAGCCACATGCAGTTCCCCTCAGGTGGCTCAGCTGCACCACCCCGGTATGCTACAACCTGGTGGTCTGTGTTGGCAAATGGGCACCGCTGTAGGAGTAAGAAACGATACAAGTGCCACTTAATATGAGTTGTTCCGGTAGTGACTAGGATGACAAGTGAGAGCATGTGCCGACAACGGGTGTTGAGGGCACTGAAGTCCTGCCCCGTCCTCCACACGCGAAGCACGCGGCTCACAACCTAATGGCCGGAAATGTGTTGGTACGCAAGAAACGAACTTGCACTCCAAGAAATCGGAGTGATATGCAGATGCACTTCGTTTCGGTCTTTAAAGCCACGAACACACTAGACTTTCACCCTGGAAGCCGTGTCTCGCAAACAACGCAGCGGTGTGAGTCTAGGTGACTACTAGTGATGCTGCGAGAGCACGTCTTCCCGGGAGAGAGCCCCTGCGGCCTCTGACAGTCCACCGACTTGCTGGCGGCGATATGCAAGCAAACCCCACGGCGCACAGTGAGTTGCGGCCCGTGCGGGGACCCGCTGAGGGAAAAATGGTGGGCGGTTAAAATATTCGCGCAATGAGACGATGCCAAAAAGAGGAAGAACGTCTTAGTTTAATGTTTAGGGGTGGGATTGGGCAGAAAGGATTCAGGCAACGTATCACGCTGGGCAGGTGGGGATGCGCACGCAACAGGGACCTACGACTCTAAACCCAGTGACATCTCAGAGACAACAGGGCTTTGTGCGCTGGACGGATTTGAGACCCAAATCGGCCTCAGAATACGGAAGTATAATATAGGTCGCATAAGCACAGCGACAAGGTACCGCATGTGCACAACGTCGTAGCATCCCAGAATCTTTTTACTCAAAGCTACCCTTTGGAGGGGGAGGAAAACTGGCCGGGGTTGTCAACAGTGGCGTCAACAACCCCGGAGAAAAAAGCCTGAACACGGGTCGGGTGTGTGTGAATTTCTTTCTTTCATTACTGTTTTTTTTTTTCTTCAATCGCACGTATGGTAATGCTCTCGTTCTACTTGGGCCCATCGTGGACGAGTTTGGCGAGGCAAGTTTGTTGGCACAAACGGGGCGGAGGTCCACTGTTGCAGCACCAGCTAACACAGGGAACTACCGGGCTGAGCGGCCTGGACGACCCGAATGCCCTCCGGAACGTCTGCCTTCCAGATGCCGCCTTGCCGCTGCTGTCGTGCCGCTGCCGACTTGCCGCTGTTGCCTTGCCGCTGCTGCCTTGCTGCTGGTGTCTTCCCGCAGCTGTCTTGCTTCTGCTGCTGCCTTGCCGCTGCTGCCTTGTTGCTGCTGCTGCTGCTGCCTTGCTGCTGCTGCTGCCTTGCTGCTGCTGCCTTGCTGATGCCGCCTTGCCGCTGCTATCGTAATGCTGCCGCCCTTGCCGCTGTTGCCTTGCCGCTGCTGCCTTGCTGCTGCTGCCTTGCTGCTGCTGCCTTGCTGCTGCTGCCTTGCTGCTGCTGCCTTGCTGCTGCTGCCTTGCTGCTGCTGCCTTGCTGCTGCTGCCTTGCTGCTCTGAGAAGTACCCCCGGGTGAACTTCCTCTGGCAACGGACTTCGCGAGCTGCGGAAGAGTACCTCATCCTCAAATCCGGAATCGAAGGCAACCTAACCGGGTACTGTGGCCGTGGCGTACGTCGGGAATTGAACTCTCAGCGAGTATCGGCGAGGCCGTCCCCTGAAGGTGCGGGAGCCGATACAGCTTCTTTGAAGAGAGCCAGGTGTCTCCTTGGGCGCATACGGGAGTACGCAGCCGCCAGAGCCAAATGGGAAAGCACAATCGTCTCCCCTGGCCCTTTGCCTTTCCAGCTTGAGGGACAGTACCTCCTTTCCCGTCGCTTTTCGTTTGTGCAATCATGGGTTCTGGTTAAACGGCTACCAATTATTCCTGGGTATACCAAAATGCTGTCGGCAGAAACTGGTTGTCGCAAAACGAACGTTCTCTCGTTAAAAAAAAAAGGAAAAAAGGGTGGGTTTGCTTTTCTCTCTGCGTTTCTGGCAACCCGAGCTAATTCTGATGCAAGCATCAAAACCCCGCTTTGCGAAAGGAAGAGGACGGGGTGAAGATACGTTGCGAATATGCCCATCTGGATTTCCGAGGAAATCGATTCGTTGGGTAAAACGAGATCCCAGTTCTGCTGGATACCTGTCCCACCCCCCTCCCTAGTGGGCATGGACGAAGGGCTCCTGCGTTTTGAGCAACATCGACGACAGAAAAGCGCGAAAGAAAAGGGAATGGCGAAGAGTGTGTTTCTCCCACTGCCCTATTTACTTCGCCGGGGGGGGGGGGGGGATTGCAAGAACGTGCTTGGAATGGGTATGTGCTCAACACCGCACTGGTCCCGTCTGCGCCGTGTTTCGGTCCTTTAAGCCACGGAGGGGGGGGGGGGGACTTAGTTTAATGTTTAGGCAGAACACTGCCTCGCATGCATGTTTGATGCTAGCATCAAGTCTTCGTCGAAGAAAGTGTAAAATAAATTAGGGGAAAGGGAAAAAGGGTCGCAGGTGGGGGGGGCAATAAGAAGCGCAATGCATTTTTGCTTCGCAATGGGGCAGCAACGGGAGTTGAACGATGGATGAAGATAAAGCTGTGGTGTCACCTGAGGGGAGTAATCTCAGGCCGCCCCACGTGATAAAGCCGGTAAGCACTGGGAACTTTTAAGTACATGGACTACAGCATGTCGTTAAGCAGCGGCTTTATGTATGTGTTCGTTATTATGAACTGACTACTGTGCAGAAACAGTAGTTTTGGCAAATTCGGAATACTTGCGCAGGCAGGCTGCGAGGGTGTGCCACATCAACCAGGCGCAAGAGCTCCCCTTCGGGTATTCGGGGCTCGGGTGGGCTCTCGCGTGCGATCGTACTACTCAAGAAAACAAAATTAGAAAAGGCGCGTCAGAGAAAGCAAAAAGCTCGGACGAAGTTTAATTAAAATCGCAAAGGGGGGGAAGAGGTGAGAGAGAGAGGGAATGTTCTCTTTCCGGGTGTACCGGTTCAGATCTGTGTGTTGCATCCACGGCACACGACGGATTCAGTTGCAATCCCATGATTTTTCGAGATGTGGTGGTTCATCCATGCTCATTCGAACTGGCATGCAAGAAAAAGAAACCGAAGCCTTCGTCAACGAAGTGAAAGAAGTTCTGCTACGAGCATATACGAGAGGGCGGACTTGGCATGTCGGAGGGTGAGTGGGAGCCTGTTGGTATACTACGACACACGTGAAAGTTCGAAGTTTGAACAATTTTCTCTGCCAAATGCTGTATTGTACGGGGGCTCCTTGCAGGCTCGTGTCACGGCACGAAAGCAATGCCATGCAGCGCAGCCCAGCGGGTTTCGCGTTTCCCATCTTGCAAAGCAAACATGCAGCGAGTGCAAGTGCAGGGACTATCTCTCTAGGGATGCTTCCACTCGCCCGACGGGTGGGTGGTAGATTGATCAATTGCTTTGAATCAAGCTACGCCTTGAGAACACTCCGCGTGGTTTGCGTAGATACCCACTGATGGCACACAAGTCAAGGCGAGCTCGCATGAGAGCTGTTGCCTGACGGGTAACGGGAAATTGGGGTCCATTCCGGCGACGGGAGTCTGACGACTTTCAAGCCAGGTTACATTGGCCTTTGGCCCTGGACGCGTGCGCTGTCATGCGTCACAAGGGGAGGGGGGGTTGGCGTGAGCTAATAGGTAGAATGCCCATCGTTTCGTGTACAACGACGTGTACAACAACGCACATGATGAGGAGGGGAAAGGGCTGAACTGGGGACCGTCTGCAAAAAGAAATCAGCAAGCTTCGTGGCAAATTACCCCTCGATCTGAGGGCTAGCGTCCCGGCGTTCCATGTAGTAGTAAGGGGTTGCCATGAGCTTCCCCAGGTGTGCGGGGGGAAATGAACTTACGAGCCGAGAGAGACGAATTAGAATGCAGGGGGGCCATCTAAAGTTGGCAGGTTTGGAGGACGGCAATTGGCCACGTACTTGACTGACAACGAAGATGCGCAGTAGTCGCAGCGTTTGAATTTCATCAGGGTTCCCAAGCCCAAACCGACTTACCGGCCTGGCCTCCTTCGACATTTCAGTGTACCTTGTTGAGTCCGCGAGGGAGAGCGAAGGTCAGCAGCATCTTACTCTGCATGCTGCCAGTTCCCTGAGTGTCAGCGCCAGTCGACCATACTGCATGCAGGTTGGCAGACGTGACCCCATGTGTTGTAGTCCGTTGGTATGGGGGCTTCAAACTTGAGCACTTCCCGCACAGACACTTCTGCGTAGCGGCGAACGTGAGCCGTCCGGAGTCCAGCCTCAGAAGCTGGAGTTAAAGCTGGAGTTGAAAAATCGGGCCACACCCGCTTTTCGGATGTGGATGTACACGCGTTTTGATTGTAGCACACCCGCAAAGCGGGTGTGCCTCGGGCGCACCCTCTTTTACACCAGCTGAGGCTGGACCTCACCGTGTAAAGCTCTCCCCCTCCCATAGTCCTGTAGGAAGTCGGTACACTCACTCAACATCCAGAATATTCTATTCTGGATATTTCTTTTCGTTTCGGCCGGCCAGGCTTGCAAAACCCGGTATACCGGCCCAAAAGCCGGTAGGCCGGGCTGCCAGGGAACCCTGATTTCAGTGTGCGGTCAACGATGTACGTCGTTCTGATGCCTGTCAACTTTTCTTTTTCTCTTTACCGTTTTTTGCTTATGGAAAGGGGAAAGGGAGGGGAACGCCATGTTGAGGTGCCGAGGGGAGGCCAGCGTTGCACGCTCTGGGTCACTAAATGCGGATGGAACGCACATCCCTCACGCACCCAAACCTTTTTTGTTTTACTCTACTGTGGGGGGGGGGCGCCGGCGACGCTTCGTTGCCGGGAGGTATCACTAACTATTGGGCTCCGCAACCACGCGCCCAGTTATTCGAGTCGAGGTGGAGTGGGGTGTTCACTGCCTTGCCGATCAGCCCCATTCCTTCTGCAAAAGCCGTACACCGCGAGAGTAGGAAGAAGTAGAAAGGGAAACTAGAGTTTTCGTTGACCGCACTACCCTGAGCCCAAATCCTGGCCGTGGTTTCAGGTGGCAAATTTGGCAAATGATCATGATCAGAAGGTCCTACTTGGGCGGTTCAGTTTCCTCACACATTGCATGTGGCTAAAAATAAATAAGAGCACGATTACGGAGCAAATCGTAGCGGTCACAAAAAAATAGCTGGTTGCTACGAGCCCAAGTGAACAGCAATACGGGCTCTGTGTCGCCGATCAAGGAATCAAGTCAACTGGGAATCAACTGGGAAAAACGATCAACCGGCACACAGAAACAAAACGAAGCGCCTGTCTTTTTTTTTTCACTCTAGCAACCCCCCTTCCTCTCCGTCTGCACGGGGTTCACTTTTGGTAGCTCGATTCAATGAAAAATTCCATCAAGTCAACCTTTTGTCGCCTCCTGTGCCGAACGGGCTTCTTATTTTTACGTCCCTTTTTTACTCACTAGAGCTTGTTGTTGTCTTGCCGGACAAGAACTGCCTACAAAAAAAAATGGATGCCTATCGAAAAAAGCAACAAAGCAATCAGTGGTCTCCTTGGGGCTTGTAAGGCGGGAGGGCTGTTGGGTTGGGGAAGGGTAGGGGCAGTTCCTTGTGTCGGATTTCTTGCCGATCGCTTGCACGGAAGAGACGGGTTTTTTTATTTTGGCGAAATGTACCCGAGAGATGGTTGTGAATGGTCGCGGCTGAAGGCAGAGCAAAGCCTCGTTTTAGAACAGTTTAGACTGGTAATCATCTGTGTGTAATGACTGGATCAAAACAACGTCTATGACAGAGACAGAGAGAGAGAGAGAGAGTGTGTGGGTGTGTGTTCCGGACCTATAATGTTATGTGCAGTGAGATGTACAAGCCGGTACTGGCTGGGCGAATACGACCTTAAATTAATAATAACTTCAGGCCCCGGGTTTAGAGTGGTTTATCCCAAAAGCGGGTTTGCAAGCGGGAGACCGGCCCCATGAAATGTTGAAGGAACTTAAAAAGCTCATACAACGCAGCCCCGTGGCTTTTTCACACATGCATCCTGCTCACCGCAAATTTTCCAGGTTACCGCATGTACCGAAAACAACTTCCTCTCTCTGTCTCTGTCGCCCTCCCTCTCGGAAAAGGTCAGCGCGGTAGCGATGACCACTAGAACACATGTGGATGGTGGGAAGAGGCCCTGGGACTGCTAAAGCGTGACTACCCCCGCCCGGGTCCCTTATCTCTCCGTCAACAGTTGTCGATGTGTTGCATTAGTGTGTGGGCCTTTGAAGCGTGGATGATGCCTCTCGCGCTGCTCCCCTTGAGGTTCCTGGCTCATGCCAAAGCGCCGCCGCCCGGGTCAAGGGGTTGCGGCATTAGGCGTGGGCCAGGGCCAGGGAGGCTGTTCGGAGGGGTCACCACCCACGATTTGTCGCATTAGTGTGATTGCCAGGCCTTCGACTACCCTGAGCAACGCACTGTGTCAACAGTTTTGTACCAACCGCAGTGCGAGTTGGCGAGCTCGTTTTTCACGGTTCTTAGAGTGAAATCGCTTGAAACTCCGGGGGTTTTGTTTGCTGCTTCAAAATTCATTGGGATGGGGTACTGTTTTTCTTCTTTTTGCGGCGGGTTGGTTAGAATTGTTGCCGTGCCAATAGCTGTCCGCCACGTAACGAGCCACGCAAAATTAAACGAGCGGCGATACGTGGGGAGCCAGAACAGGGGGGGTGGGGTCAAATTTCGCTTCCTCGGCAAACATCTTTGTAGGCCGTCCTCAGTGTTGGGCATGTTCGCAGGCTCCGCGACTCTGGGTCGGGGACCTGGCAGTGAAAAAGAACAACTTACGAAGAAATGCGCAGCAATATTGGTGGTGGGAGGACAGCACATTCTCTTTTCCCAACGACAGCAAGTGTCACACGTGAGGTCCAGCCTCAGAAGCTGGAGGGTGTGCCCCGGTGTGCTACAACCAAAACGCGTGTAAAATCACACCCGAAAAGCGGGTGTGACACCCGTTTTTTCAACTCCAGCTTTTACCCCAGCCTCTGAGGCTGGACCCAACCGTGCATACTAGCCCACGCGAAGGCGGTTGATTCCTTTTCTTCTTTCTGGGGGAGGTGTTCGGGGAGGACCATGTTCTTCCCCCGCTCCCCGGTGTTTCATTTCCGACTCGCAAAAGGAATCCGTGCATATTTTTTTCTCCCCCGAAGAACACGCACTCTGTATGTTTGTCAAGTCACCGTGAGGCCTGATACCGACTACACCGGTGAGTTGACTTGGCACGCAGGTATTGTCTAATGCAACCTGGGACTTCGTTGATCGCACTGCCCTAAATCCAAATCATAGACGTGGTTTCAGGTGGCAACTGATCATAATACCAGGGTCCTACTCGGGCGGTTCAGTTTCCTCAAACAAGCGCATGTAGCTAAAAGAAATAAGACGCGTCACTGGCCAATCACAGATGAACCCATCACTGGCCAATCACAGATGAACCCATCACTGGCCAATCACAGATGAACCCAGAAAATGATGAAGGGTGGGAACTGTTCGTTGAACGATTTGCCCTGAACTTTTGTTTCTTGGTACAGGGGCGCAACGGGAAACGCCGTGGATGGCCCGTGAACGCGTCGTCATTTCCTCGAACCTTGCATGTTTGGTATAAAAAGAAGGTTTCTATTCTTAGGAGAAGGTTGCACTTTACGTCTCCGATTGTGCGGGGGGGAAAACTTAGTTGGGGGGGAGGGATCTTTTAAGAAGCTAGTCCAAGTCTGGGAACAAGGAGGTGGGCTAGTAAGGGTGCTGTGTTCTCCGTCGGTTGGGGCGTACTTTTTCTGTCATTTGACCAGTGTGCGCGCTATCTGCCGGCTTGCCGGCCGATTCATTTCGAAGCGGCTTTTTTTTTTCGGGCCCGGGGGTAGGTACCAGGGAAAGCCTGCTACACGGGAGCCAAGCTTCACGTGTTCGGCGGTCCTGCAGAGCCTACGGGTGGCTACTGATTTCGCAAACTAAAGCATCAAGGCGTGGCGCTCGCGCTGAACACAAGCTCGTCGAGACGGTCAGCCGCAGGGCAGAGCGGACGGGGTTGTGGCACTGTGCTGCCTCCGACTCAAGCTTTGCAAGCTGTGGTTGACCGTCACGTTCCTGGACCAGGTGCGGCCTTTTTCTTCTCTTCCCTCTCTTCGGGCCCGGGGGTTTTCAGTGTACATATTTAGTTAGGTAGGGCTTCCTACCTGGCTGCCCTGGCATCAAAGCGGCCCCTGGGGCATGGATTGGTCTGATCGGCAGACCTTCTGAAAATCAGCCGGTCGGAGTTTCAGTTTTTTTTCCGAAATTGGCCGCATTCTTCCTTAGCGCGAACACTGCATCGACACTTTTTTTTTTTCTTTGAGAGTGAAAATTCACTTAATACCGGAATGTTATAGAGTCTCCGGCGGTGCCTTCCAGGACCTTTGGCAATTGGATTATCTTTAATTCGCAACGTGTTGATAAAGATGAATCTGCTTGTAAGAAAGTGATTTGTGTTTTTTTATATACTTTTTTTTGTGTTCCGGCGATATTCGCTCAGTCAGTTGCATTGTGGGTTTTTTGTTTTTTGTTTTTTTTTTTTTTTTTTTGCACCTGTCACTTGATTCTTCGGAGGGGTGTCTTATCACGCTGCCGGCGGTATCATTTTTCTCACACCGGACCCGTTCGCTCGCCTTGGGCAAGCTGCTGCCATTGGTGTGACTGTCTTGGTGCTTGGACTGCTTCTTCGCTTTGACTTTTTTTTCCCTTGGTTTTTTTAGACTGGGTCGTTGGCCCGTCCACCCCACTTGCTTCTGGGGGTCTGTTGTGTTGCTGAGCCAGAAGCACCCGCGAATCCTAGTTGTAAGCCACCAGGGAGGAAGGGAGAGTGCTCTCCGCTCCTGGAGGCTACGTGCTATTGCACCGTGTTTCAGTCCTTTCGGCCACGGCCACATGAGGCGGACCATCATCAGCGCGGAATCTGAGTGTCTGCAGACAGGACAGCGGTACTGCGTATAATAATTAGTGCCGGGCGGCTGTTCGCGGCTCGTCATCAGCCAGGACCACCCATACTACACACAGCGGCAAATCCGCCACATTTGTACATTTTGCCTTGAAACAACCAGGGACGCTTCTGCAGATAACCCACCACTCCAGCAACGCAAGCGAAAAGCTTCGACGTTCGTCTTGTCTGACCGTGTGCGCCGGTTGTTTCTTCGGGAGAAGGCCCTAACAACCGTGCCTGAGCAAACCCGGGTGGTGAGGGGAAGACACCGATGCCTCGAGTCAATCGAACTCGCAGTACCCGCAGTAGGCGACAGTTGGTCACCAGTACGGGTGAGCTTACTTTGGATCGTATTACTTCCAACGTGAAAACGTCGAAACGTCAGGGTTGTGGAAACTCCCGTTAGTGGTTTCGCAATGCCGCAGTAGCATCTGTCGCTGTGTACCATTGCCTGGGCTCCGTGTCTTTGTTTGCCTGTTGAATTGTCAGATTTCTGCATTTTGCCCATTTTGTTGCTGCCGTCCACCTCGGGCCGGGGAGCGGCTGTCTTTTTTCTTCATTGGCAAGGTGGCAAGATCGATCTTCAAAAAATACTTTTTTCGCGCTTCCGGCAATTTAGCTCTTGTTCGTTGTTTACTCGCATGCACGTGCAGGCTTTGTAACCGGCGCTGCGTCGCGGAGGAATGGCGTGCGTGTGTGTGTGCGTGTGTTGGAATCCCTTCTGTTTCTTCGCTATCCCTGGGAAGTCGAAGGGTAGTACAAAAAGGGGGCGAACGGTGGGGCCTGTGTTTGTCAGTGTTTTAGCTTCTACCCCTCGAACCTTGCTTTTGGCGAGTGAAAATGAGGACTTCGTTCAGAAACGTAAGGATTCCAACTTGACGCGCCGAAGGCGCTCAAGCAAGCTTGGGTGTGTGCGTGTGTGTGTGTGTGTGTGTGTGTGTGTGTGTGTGTGTGTGTGTGTGTGTGTGTGTGTGTGTGTGTGTGTGTGTGTGTGTGTGTGTGTGTGTGTGTGTGTGTGTGTGTGTGTGTGTGTGTGTGTGTGTGTGTGTGTGTGTGTGTGTGTGTGTGTGTGTGTGTGTGTGTGTGTGTGTGTGTGTGTGTGTGTGTTGTGTGTGTGTGTGTGTGTGTGTGTGTGTGTGTGTGTGTGTGTGTGTGTGTGTGTGTGTGTGTGTGTGTGTGTGTGTGTGTGTGTGTGTGTGTGTGTGTGTGTGTGTGTGTATTGCGCCAAGACAAAGGGGGTCAGATTCTCCTTTTTTTCCTTCTCCCTTTTCAATTCTTTTTCCTAACATTTATGGTGGGTTGTGTTCCTCGTTTTGAGAGAATTGCGTTGCGTGGGTTGGTTGAAGAGCCCCACCATAACCCGCCCCCCGGTATCCCTTTCGCCCAATCAGGATGTCTAGCGTGTGTGTGGTTCGCATTTGGTCTCGACGCGTTTTTTGCGTGCTGCCGCCCCCCGGGTCCCCCCCGCAATGTACACGAGGGCCGACTCACTTTGTCATTCAGCGAGATGCAACGCTGGCGACTGTTGCTCCTCATCAGTGACCGGTGGTCGCACCCGCGTCAGAGCGGCTTCCACGGCTACTCGTCAGCCAGCAACAGTGCAACGCTGAAGACTGCTGTCGTTGCACGCGTGTTTGTGTGTGCGTGTGTGGTCCTTTTCTTTTCGCGTTGATTGATTCGCAATCATGCTTTTCTCACGTTTTGCTTCCGTCTGCTCCCACTCCTGTGTTTCAATGGGCAGTATCATCGTGATCGTTCCTTTTTTTGTTGCATGTGTCGTTTTCCGGACGGGAAACATTCTGAAGCAATCGTAAGAGAAAGGTGAGATTTCAAGTAAAAAAAGAAATGCGTAGTTTTGGTTTATTCTTTTGCTTTTCGTTGTCGACAACATTATTTCCTTTCAGCGTCTTTTCATGCCTTTTTTGGTTTTCTTTATTTACCATGGATTTTCTGGCATAGAGTTGTCGTACTCTCTCTATGCCCACGTCATGTCCGTTTAGCATTGAGTTCTTTTAAGTACATGAACCACATGGATTAGCATGCACTGTGTCGCCGCTTAAGGTTACTTTATGACGTCGTCACCTGTCATTGCGTCGTCAAGGTCGAGTACTTGTGGCGCCAGGGGCGCTGGGCTTTCTTGCGGTTCTGGAGATTGCGTGGGGGGGCACAGGTGCGGACAGGCTTGCACGTTTTTCACTCTCGAGGGCACCGGAGTGCTTGGGGACGTCGGACGTTTCTGGTAGCTGCTTGCTTTAAGGGCCTTCTTCTTTTTTCGTTGCACCCCTGACTCGGGTGTGGTCGCCTTCGCCTTCTTCCGCTTGCGGCCGGCGATCGGGCTCTCCTTCGGGGTGCCGAGCACCCTCTTCTTCAACGCTGGTCGTTCGCCGGTCCCTGGCGTTGGTGGCGGCCTCTTGGCCGCCCGTCCGGTCGTCGCCGTCTTCTGCTTCACCACGGCGGGCGGTGCCTGCGCCGCGCGCTTTCCCGCCGGTGTTTCTCGTTGTACGCCCACCTGGGTGGGTGAGAGGGGTCTCTTCTTCTTTTTGCTGTGTCCGGGGGTTGCCGGGGCGTTCGGTTCGTTGGGTTGGTGGTGGCCGCGGCGGCAGCACGCTGCCGGTCTCCTCTGCGCCAACGTAGGGAGCCTCCTGCATTCCTGGCAGGTTCCTCTGCCATGCGTGCGGCAGGCATGATGCCCGCTGCGGCAGCACGCCGCCGCCGTCTTGCACTCGCCGCATTTCGTCGTGCTGTGCTCCACGCACACCGCGATCGGCTGCCCATCGTCAGCGTGGTGATGGTGCCGACAGCACATCTCTACCGTGGGCACGTCCCTTCGGACGAGTGCTCGACACGCCTCACACTTCCCCTTGTGGTGGGTCGCGCAGGTGACGAGCGCCTTCTCTACTCCGACACCCGGCATATGCACGGGGTCGGGGTGCAGCTGTGGTGGGGCAGGCAGGGCCCACCTCGCCGCTCTCTCGGCCGTCCAGTCCGGGTACGTCGGGAACTGCGTCCCTACATCGCTTCCCTTCACCTGCTCTTCGAGGATCGTCCCCGTGTGTGCCTCGCGAAAGCGGGGCCTGGGCCGCACCCCCGATATCCCCGTGATGCCCATGAACGACAGCGACGTCGTCGGGCATACTCTCTCGCCTCGCTCGCAACTCCCCAGCCCTTGCTGTGTCGCCAGCTTGTCCAACGCGCTGATCATGCAGCGCAGGACGTTTCCTCGCTCCCTCACCCCCTTCGGTGCATTCTCGTGCAGCGGTATGCTGAGGCCTGAAAAGAGTTCAAAGTCGATGGCAAGCTCTAGCATTGACGCCTGCCCGTTCTCGGTCCACTCCATGTCTGACAGCCACGCTACCAACGCATAAAACGTCGGTAGCCCCCAGGCCTTGTTCCGCTCCCACGCCCATGCCGGGGCAATCCGCGCAAAGGGGTGGTCGAGCTTCTCGGCAGGCATCGCATCCGCTCTCGACCAGGGGGTCGTGGGGTTCCTGGCTACCCAGCCTCGTGCTTCGAGCCCTGCCCGCTCCGCAAGGATTTCAGCCATCATCTCCTGGAGCCGCCTCGAGAAGTGGGCATTCTCGGGTACTACCACTCCGTGTTCCAGCGTGCATCTGGGCCAGTCGGCGCGGTTGGCCGCCATCAGCTCGGCATGTGCCTCTCGTCGCCGTATGTGCGAGTACGCTCCGCAGTCCCAGAATACGTGTTTCTCGTCCTCGGTGTCGCCGCTTCCACAGTGCTTGCAGCTGGGCGCCTGCGGCTCAGCTCCGGCCTGTCTCATCCGCGACGTGAACTCAGCCGTGTTCACTCCTCCCGCCAACGCTACACGTATAAGCCTCGCGGTGTGCGCGGGACATTCACGCATCCTCCAGAAGGAGTTCGTCCGCTCCAAGTCGGCTCTCTGTACACCCTCAAATCCCGGCCGCCTCGCTACCAGACGGGACCACGTCTTCGCCCTCAAATCCGCCCTCACTTCATGCCCCCTCTTCGAGGGTGTCGAGGCTATCGGGTCAAATATTGCACCATTCCTCAGCGTGCGAGACAGGGGCCCTGGTCCCCATACGTGTCCACACTCCTCCATGCTCTTCATCGCCAGTCCAACTGGCCCCAGGGGTAGGTCCTCCTCGGCGTACCTTCCCCGGATGCTCTCCATCAGAGGCAGAAGTCGTGGCAACCTCTCGCACGCCGCGTAGAACGCCGTCGTCACCCTATATGCTAGGCATGTACTGGGGTCCGTCAGGTGGCCCTTCTCCTGAAAATTTAGGACCATCTCCCTCGCGCGCTTTGGGTTGGACCCACCCCAGATCAGTCCCATCACCGACGTCGTCAGCCGTTTCATTGCCACCTTCGACACCGGCGCGAAAGAGCAGCCTGACAGCGCCGCCGGCAGCACATTCGACTGTACAATCCGGACCCGCTTCTCGTACCGGAACGGCGCATGGCGGAGGCCTTCCGCCAGGGCAGCCGCCTTCTCCACCCTCTCCGAGTCGGACCTTTCTGTCCTATTCTTCGCCGTCGAGACTAGGGCCCCCAGGCACGTGACAGATTTGCCAAACCGCAGCAGCGCATCCACGCTGCGGAGTCTGAGCGTCGACTGATGCCTACGTCTCGTCGAGAAGGCGACCGTTTTCTGGAGGTTCAGCTCCATTCCGGTGAGCGTGCAGAACTCGTCTACCACGTCCACCCCCTTTTGCAGGGCGGCCTCCGACAGCCGCGATAGCAGCGTGGCATCGTCCGCGTACGACTTTGGGCTCACCCCCTCCGCTTCTTTCTTGACCGCCTTCATCACTACCGACAGCAGGGCATTGATGAGGATGACGGATACAGGGCACCCTTGAAGGATACCATTGGTCACACTAAACTCCCTGCCCACCCCTAGAGGCAGCTTGAAGCGTCTCGCGAGCAGTCTGTAGATCGCCCTCAGCGGCTTGAGAACCCGATTGTGCAACCCTAAGTCCCCGGCCAGGCGCAGCACTATCTCTCGCGGGACCATGTCGAAACATTTCCGGAAGTCCAGCGCCACTCCGTAGAGCGGCTCTCCATCTAGCAAGGCGTCCTCCATCTCGAGCCCTATCTCCATCAGGACGTCCTCGATACGGTGACCCGGTCGAAAGCCCTTCTGTCCTTCTTCGATCCACTTCTCCTGCCACAGGACTATGTCCGCAAGCCTGCGGCACGCCCATAGGCGGTACACAGCGGACGTGACGGTTATTGGCCTCGTGTGCAGCGGGTCTTGGCTCTCATCCTTCGGCACCATCGACACCAGGGCAGTTGTCATGCTCGCCGGCCAAACCCCAGTCACTTCGACCAGGTTCATGACATCCGCTAGCGCATTCAGCAGGGGAAGCGGCAACTCCCGCAGTTCAGCCATGCGCCAGCCATCCACGCCTGACGCGCTTTTCTTCGGCTTCTTCCTTAGCAGAGTCCGCAGCTCCTCCCCCGTGATCGTCCCGGGTTCCATCAAGTGTGTGTCGATGTGCTCCTGGAACCGATCCCGAAACGGTCCGTACTCCGGCTCTGGCCGGTCCTTGTATTTACGCAGGATAGCGTCCCACGCAGTGTGCAACACCTCGTCCATCTCGTCCACATTTGCAGTCATCTTCGCTCCGGTGCGCAACACACCCGACGGCTCAGCGCGACCGGCGCAGACGGTCGCTAGACATCGTCTGCTCGCGTCCGCCCTCTCGTTAAGCTTGTCTCGGTACTTCGTAAACCTGGCCGCAGATCCTTCCCTTCCGAGCCTACTCGTCTCTTCCCGCAACGCTGTGAGCAGCTGCTTCGCCTTCTCATGATCCGGAAACCCCCCTGCGCCTTGGTCGCCCACCATGCACGCTTGTGCCAGCCGCTTGCAGTTCTGCCAGCAGAGGGACACCTCATGTGGAACAGCTTCCGGCCCGCGACGTTGCGCGAGGTAGCTGCAGATGCGTTCCATCCGGTGGATGGCCTTTCTAAGCCGTAGCTGCCTGCTGTTCGCTGCCCCCGACCCGTCGGTCGCAGTGCCCGCCGTGACACAGACCCTCCTCGGCAATGTCTTCATCCCCCGGCCGGTACCCCTTCCTCTCTCTTCCACAGGGACGGCGAATGCATCCTGCAAGTACCGCTCACTGACCCGTGACCACTCGAGCCAGGCCTCTTCCACCCGCTGCGCCGCCAATCGTTCCGCGAATTCGGAGTTGGCCAGTCTCTGTACGGCTTCCCTGTCGGCTTCTGCTTCCGAGAGGTCCCACTTGGACCCCCCCTCTGTCGGGATCTCCCGCGGCACCTTAAATCGCCACACGCTTTGGCGCAGCGCTGCAATATCCAGGGTCACTGTCACGAGCCGGTGTCCCGGTACGTTCACCGCGGTGGTGACGCATTGACGGAATGCACACGCCGCTATGCGGTTGAGGAGTATGCGGTCGATCCTCGTGCCTGACGTCCGGGCGCTGGTAAAGGTCGGTGGCGGAGGCGTGTTCCCGGTGCGCGCATGGTGCAGTTCCGCTGCGTCGGACCATCCGTTCCTAAGTGCCTTCCGCAGAACAGGGGACCGATCTTCTTCCGTGTTGAGGTCTCCCATCACCAGTATGGGGACGTCGCCGAGGCTGTCTGCCGCCGCAAAGAGGACCTTCTCCAGCATGTCCTCACGTTCCTCGTTCTCCGCCCTCCCGTTTCCTGATGGGCAGTAGACATTGAACACGTGCACGAAGGTGCTGCCGGTCCCTGTTGCGACTACAGTATGGCTTACCCGGTCCGGGGACCGTAACGCCACGTGCGAGAGCGCTGCCAACGTGTCGTACGCCGGTATCGGCCTCTGTACTAGAGTGCAGAGTCCCCCGTTCGCAGCGTTCGTCGTCGAGCGACTACCGGAGCTTCTACAGAGTCTCCCGGGAGGTGGCGGACCCCAGTGGCAGCACCAATTCCGTAGGTATTCCTCCGCCTGTGCCCGTTTGCATCGAAGGAGTGTGACCTCCTGGCAGCAAAGAAGGTCGGCTTCCACCGCGTTAACCGCTACTATGTACTGCAGCATGCTGGTCACGTTGAGCGTCGCGAACTTCATCTCCGTGCGGCCGGGACCAGGGTTCTGTTCGACGTCCCCAGCTGTTAACAGCCGCTCTCGTGCAGATCCTCTGACTGATTCTTCTGTTCTTTTACTGTTACATAAATGCGTAGGGTTGGACTGTTGATGGGGGGGATGGGTGAGTGACTGTGGGGGGGGTGGGGGGGGCATTGTGGGTGGATCCAGCGTACCTTGTTCTCCTCTGGTGGGGGAGGAGCAGCGGGCCCTTCCCTCGTGCACAGCTCTGTAGGTGAGCGAGACCCTGTCGTGTGTGACATCACCGGGACGGATCCCGTGTGTCCACAGGTTCCTGGCCTCGCCCTCCATGTGGCACAGAGTGCCGGCTGGCAGCGGGGTTCTCACTCTTTGGGTCCCCCTCTCCCACTCCATGACCGTGTCACTCAGTAGCGAAACAGTCGCAACCCTCGGTCCAAGTTCTTGCTGGTCTTTATGGGGGTTTATCCCCACTCCCTTCCGGTACCAGTTGGCCAGCAACTGGTCCGGTTCCCACCCCAGACGGTCACGTATGACATCCGCAGCTTCTCTCAGGGGCCCCTCGGGGATCCCCCGCTCCAGTTTGACCGGGGGTCCGCCCTGTCGATAGGCGTGCCCCCACTGCTGGGTTTCCCTGCCATGCCCTCCCCCCAGCCTTCCCCAGGGGGCTTCCGGTCTGAGCTCGGGGACCCGGCTCAGCCTCTCCAGGAGGTCCCGAGGGATCGTCTGGAAGCTGAGCCCGGGAATGGGTCCATCCTCCCTGCTTCGGGGGGGCTTGCTCCCGGGTCTTTGCCCCTCGCCGTAAGTCGGCCGCGGATGTTGGTCATTGTGGGGGGTTTGTTTGTGCGCAATGTCGGGCCCTCGGGGTAAAACTCCCGGACGACTGAGGCCTGGCGCGTCGAGAGAGGGGGAGAAAGAAGAAGAAGAGGGTCTGCCGCCCCCTTCGCGCATTGCTGCGTGATCGAACTGCCTAGTAGCGTTGCTAGGACTCGGCAGCCCGAACGAGGGCCTCGGTCCTCCGGTGGCCCGGGGATCCTGATGCAGTCAGCCACTGCCAGCCTTCTCCCTGGTGCGGTAGCATTCGTGGCACACTCTGGCACCACACGCGCACTTCCTCTGCAGCGTGTTCTTCCCCTTCCCTCCGTTGCAGCGGCTGCACTTCCAGGCCACCTTCGTCTTCTCCACGTCATCGCCCCAGTTGTGGACGTGCGCATCGACCTGCATCTCGCCTTCCGCACTTCCCGCGGCTTCGCCTTCCATCTCGCCCGCCTTCCGCTTCGCGCTCGGCGCCACGTCCTCCTGCCGAGCCGCCGGTGGGGCATCCTGTTCCCCCTGGGGTAGCCGCGCGTTGGGGATGCGGCCCTTCCAATGCTTCGTACCGCTAGGTACGTCGCCGACCCTCACCCTCCGGATGTAGAGCGGCGTCCTGTTCGCCCTCTTCACCACCTCGGCTGGCGGGTCCGTGCTGGCGTTGACCACCAGGTTGGTGCGCCTGCCTGTCACGAAGCACTTCGTGACCCGGCAGTCCCACTGCACCGCACGCAGTGCGGCGAGCATCTCCTCCTGATGCTCACCGACCTCGCTCTCCACCAGGAACCTCGCCTCGGGGGGGCCCTGGCGCTCCGGCGCTGCCAAGGAGCCGGCCCTGTCGATGAGCGTCCTGCGGGCCGCCGGGTTGCTGGCGGAGTAGCGCACCCCGTACCGCGTCCTCGCCGCTGCCACCCCGAGCGCGTCGGCGTGTCCGGCGATCTCCATCGCCTGCTCCAGCTTGGCATCCTCCGCCAGCCACACGACGGGGTGCAACTCGTTGCCATTGACGAAGGATGGCGCGGCCCAGTACACGCCCCCCTTGCCGCTGGAGCGCAGTAGAGTCGGCGCCTCGCGCGTCGTGACCCGCACTGACACCGTGTGCCGCGTCGACGTGCAACGGTGGTTAAACCGATGCCTCCTCTCGATGGTGACCCCCGCGGCCGCCGCTGCTCTTCGACACAGCACGTCTGCTGCTCCTGCTCCCGTCGCGGCACTCTTCAGCGAGGTGCGTGTCTTCTCGTCGACGTCCTTGTACATTACTGTACACCACATGACCGTGGTCGCATCTCCCACCTCGACCTCCTTCGCGATCGGTACACGCCCGACGTCGGCTCCACCCCACTGCGTCACGTAACACGACGCCTCCGTGCCGTTGTCGAATCTGACGATCCGCTCCCGACTCTCGTCCGTCAGCCTGCCCGGCGTCACCAGCGCGACCCTAAGGTCCTTCGCCTCCATCTCCAACAGCTCTCGGTACCCCGCACCAAGCTGCTCCCCCGTTTCCTTTCTTCCGGCGTAGACCACCCCCTGCCGGATGTCTTCCGCCTTCTCCGCCTCGACCACCTCGACATGCCAGTCGCATGGCCTCAGCCTCTTTCCGCGGCTGACTCCCGGCGCTTTCACGTATCCGCCCCTCGCCTGCGGACTTCTCGTCACCACGTTCGCCCATGTCACGCCCGGCCGCTGCGTTGCGTCCTCCCGGTCAGTCTGCACGTCGCGGGCGTCGTCGGCCCTCGTCTCCTTCGCCGCCGGTGTCGCCGCCGTCTGCTTCGCAGCCTGCTTCCGCCCTGCCTTCGCAGGCTGCGTCTGCTCTGCCTTCACGGGCTGCCCCGCCGCCTTCTCCGCAAGAACGAGCAGGATCTTGACGATCCCGTACGCGGCGCTGATGTCCGCCTCGCTCACCGCCTTCTCCGCAAGGTGCTGCGCCCTCGCGATGAAGCGTTGGAGCTCCTCCATCCCGTGGGGAGGCTGGCCTTCTGTCTTCTCTGATTCTCTCTGTTCTCTCTCTTTTTTTTTTTTTTTTTTTTTCTTTTTACGTATCTTTCCGCGCTTTCTTGGTGTGTTGCTTTCACCGGAGGGGTCCGGTACCGTATGTTTCCTAACAAGCCCGAGGGAGCTTGCCGGCGACCACGGTAAGCCACCAATAAAGTACAGTTTACGTTTAGCATTGAGTTCTTTTAAGTACATGAATTAGCATGCACGGTTTAGCAGCGGTTGCCGAATCATGCCGTAGCACCGTCCTTTCGCGAAAGAAAGGAAGGGGGAGGAACATTTCCGGGGTAGGGGCTTGCACTGATAAACGAAGCAACGGACGATCAGCATCAACTGACCAAAGGTGATGAAAATGATAAGTCAAAATTTCTTGTTCTTTGCGTGTACACGGGTATAAACCTCTCTGGGGGGGTTTCCTGTATTAGCACTTCGTTGGCTTCGTTTTCTCTTTTCATGTGCAACCGTTGTTCCGGAAATGTTCCCGTCAGTACAGATGCACTATTAAAAAAATCACACAGCAGCAGTCGCGGCGGCAGTTATAGGAATACTGATTGAACTTGATGTGCAGCAACAATCCGATAGACTGCACATGGTATCAGTAATAGCAGTAGGCCCGACTTCGTCGTATAGGTGGGCAAGCGAGAGTCCCAGCTTCGAATGGAAGCGACAGGATCTTTTCAACGAAGGGTGGTGGTGTTGTCAAGGATTCATCGTTCCCGAACTAACCCAAGTCTCGTAATATGGTTACCTGGATATGGGTTCCCGATTCATGTTTTTTGTTTTCTTTTCTTTCTTAAAAGAGGGAAAGTTCGCGTGAAGCTCCGTGCCTTTGTGTAGAGTTTACCGGGTGACCACCGGGAAATGGATTGCCCTTATTCGCAAACACGTTGATGCAGGGCGCAAGACTTTTGTAGCCCTTTGCATTTTTCTGAGGTCGTCTGATGCCGCCCTCTCCCTTTCGCGTTTCCGACAATCCCGCATGTGTTCCAGGTTGGTGTCTATTCTGTGCTTTCGGCGATATTCGCTAAGCCAGTTGCCATTTCCTCCCCAAAGAGTGAAGGTTTTCCTTGAAACAACTCCTATGCATTTTTGTTTCTTCGGCTTGCGTCCGAAAGTGGATCATCTACTACGTACTACTGCGCGGCCTCCGAAGGGCCTCGCTCAAAAGAGATCTGTTTCTTTGTTTTCCCCGACGACAGCAAGTGTCAGACTAGCCCACCGAAAGCAGTCGATTTCTTAGGCAAGATTTCTCCACCGGCGGAAGTTGTTTGGGTTAACGCCTTTTTTTTGGCTGCGTGATTTTGGCCAAAAACGGGTGTTTTGCGCATCTGGACGTTTTTTGGCCTGAAGGCTTTGTACACCCTGACAATTTATGGCCCTTTAATTTGCGGAATTCTATTTTATGGCCATGCAATTTATGGACGAATAATTTTATTTTTTGGAGGGGCCCAGAAATAATATTTCCTGTCCAGGCTCTTGGACAGGCACTCGACCTTTTTGGGGACAGGGAACTAGCTATGTCCCGACCACCCACCGCAGAGACAGATGCAAATTATGCCTGCGCCGCAGGCGCGGAAATCTTTGAACAGTCACACAAAAGCAAATGCTTGTTTCCGATAGAGGAGGGTGTTGCCCAAACCCCCCCCCCCCCCCTTTTGGCATCGTACCATATATATATATTTTTTTGCGCATGTGAGGTGCGCAAAAGACCCCCTGTATTATCCCTATGGTTCAGGGTATTAGCGTGACCCTCAAAATCGTGTACAACCTGAAAATTATGTGAGGGATAGCCATTTTCTGGTGGGGAAGCTATGTTGGGCACTTTTTGTCTCGAAGAAATGTAAAAACAGGGGTTCGGCTAGAAGCTCTTCAGAAAAAGCGCAGTTTGCGCGGAAGAAAAGCCTCTGTTCGCTGTTGCACCGTGCCCATCCCGATGCAGTGGGTTGGACCCCCGACCGACTGCACCGGGGCACCAGGGGCGCTTCACCGAGGACCCCCGTGTTTCAGATCGTGTCCTCCCCGTCTTGTATAAGAACGGGTTTGGCTTGTTATTGTTGACTCAGGCCCCGCGCAGCGGCAAATTTTTTTTGGATACACTTGTGAGGGGGGGGGTAGTTTCTTGGCCCCGCGCAGCGGCAAATTTTTTTTGGATACACTTGTGAGGGGGGGGGTAGTTTCTTGGCCCCGCGCAGCGGCAAATTTTTTTTGGATACACTTGTGAGGGGGGGGGTAGTTTCTTGGCCCCGCGCAGCGGCAAATTTTTTTTGGGTATGTTTCTTGGTGACGTGTTTATGACTGTCCCCCCCTGATGATGAGGCCCCACCAGCAGTTGGACCCAATTTGACCCATACACCACGGGGGCTGGCCCCCAGGGTTCCCGAAAAAAACGCATATTTCTTTTGGATTCTTCCGTTTTCCAACGTGGACTAGAGGATGTGACACCAATTTCCTCCAGATTTCTTTTTGTCAACAACAGCAGCTCGTGCTGGGATCCTTTTTTTTTTTCGGAAAAAACCATATCGGACACACTTAAGTCCGGAAATTATTTATCGGAAACTGTTACCGATAAGTAATTTTTTGTTACCGATAAGTAATTATTTTGTTACCGATAAATAAGTACGTGCGCTCGGCTAAGGCCGGCGCGTGGCGAGACTGGAGGCAGCAGTTAAAGTTCGGGGAACAGTAAAGTTCGGGCGAAGCTAAGTTCGGGCAATGCTGGTGAAGCTAAGTTCGAGTGATGCTTAGTTCGGGCGTTGCTAAGCGCTCAGGCTGCGCTGGTACTAAAAAACAGTTCGGGCACGAAGCGAAGTTCGGCCAGGGTGTAAAGTCCGGGTGAAGCCAAGGTCGGTGCTCGTACCCGGGGGGGACACCCCCCCCGGACCCCCCCCGACCCACCGAGTGCGGGAAAAGTTTGGCGCTGGTACCCGGGTGGGCGCCCCCCCCGCCGCCCCCCGGCGAAGCAAAACTTCGGGCGGAGCTAAGTTCTGGTGAAGCTCAGTTCGAACGATAATGAGTTCGAGTGATCCTAAGTTCGGGTGGAGCTAAGTTCTGGTGAAGCAAAGTTCGGGCGCAGCTGAGTTCGGGCGAAGCAACGCTCGGGCGAAGTTAAGTTCTGGCGAAGCAAAGTTCGGGCGATGCTAAATTCTGGTACGGGCGCAGCTGAGTTCGGACGAAGCAAAGTTCGCACGAAGCTGAGTTCTGGTGAAGCAAAGTTCGGTTCTCGTAGCAAGTTTGGCCTGTGATGGCAAGCTCGGCCGCCCGACTCCGTTTCCCGGGGTGACCCAAATACCGCGAGATACTGAGAAACTCCGCCAAAAACGCAATTTTCGGGCACATTTGACCCCGAAACGCAACAAACGGAAAAATGTCATGGGCGGGGTTCGAACCCGGACTCACCGGCCTGAAGGCCGGCGCCCGGTCACTCTGCCACCCGCATACCTTCTGCGAGGAAAAAAAAAAGCTTGCCCGGCTCTTTCCAAAAACAATACACTTTTTTCATGAAGAAAAGCCGGGTTGGCTCGAATAGAGGCTATTCACATTGCATGTTCATAGGACCTCCAGTCTCGAATTATTTTGTTACCGATAAATAATTTCTTGTTACCAATAAATAATTTCGTGTTACCGATAAATAATTTCGTGTTACCGATAAATAATTTTCTATTACCGATAAACAATTTCTGTTACCCATAAATAATTTCTTGTTACCCATAAATAATTTCGTGTTACCCACTCCCTCCTTGTTGTGATGGATGAGAAATTTGAGTTCTGACGGTATCCATCTTGAACACGGGACATCCCTGCGAACAGCCTTCTGGAGGAGCCCAACACTTGAGAAGAAGAAAATGATCGTTTCTTTTGACAACTGAAGAATGGGAAAATGGGCTACTGGGTGAGTGCTTTTGTCCGTTCTTGAGGATGTTTAGCTCACGACATCGTACGTGGCTAACCGCAGTGGAAACGAGCCAGCAGGAAGCAAAACCTTCGAGGCCTGCGTGTGATGATCTATAATTGGTGGACTAAGCTCGGGCAGACTAGAGAACGACAAAGCACTTGTGCGGCAACAACCTTTGGTGGCAGGGAACCAGTGTTGAACCAAGTTGGAACTAGGACCCAAACGTGGACCCAAAACTTGGACCAAAAACTCGGACCCAAAACTTGGATCCTGCACCCCTTCAACCCACCGCAGGTGTGCTCATGCTACGCCCATGCAACGGGCCACGGCGACTTCAATAGATGGTGGTTTTGTCACATGCTCTTTTTCTTGTCCTTTTCCGCAATCATGCGCTTATCGACATGTATCCTTCCCGACTCAACTCTGAGGCTGGCGGGTGCTTGCCTCGCGCCTGACTCATCCGAGAACACAAGCTGCAGGCTTGCGTTTCTCAGCTATGACTTCACCTGCAGGATGCCCTCGGCTGCGCTTCTGTGCTGTGGTTGCTTGTGGCAACTCTTGGCCAAGTCAACGTTTCTGCCACTAATCCCTCACACCGAAGTGATCAGGTGGGCCTTCTACAACGTTAGCACCGGTCAGCAAGTAAACGTATCCGACCCCTGGCACAGAAGGCACGCGGTATCGGTAAACTCAGACAGAATTGACAGCTTGTACTTGGAACCCTTTCACGGTCAGTAATCTGGACAACAAATACGCTGGACGAATATCAGGAAACGACGAATCTTTGGGCTGTTTCAAAAATCTTCTCGAAAAATCCAGGGTCAAAAGGGCCTTCTCCCCAAAGAATATAAGACTCCAGATACGCAAACTCTTTCGAACGCTGCACACGGGTATCCTTCAAGTGACCTCTAACTATCATGTTGCATAAGGCGTATCCGGATCTGAAAGCCGAAGACTTTGTAACACTTTACCGCAACCGAAGTCGCGAACCGGGTTCGGCTTGCACTGCAAAGCAGCATAATTGTGTCTTGCGCACGAGCGCGGAAATCCGCCACCCACCATTCGGTTAGATATTGCAAGAACACAATTGCGAAGCTTACTACAAACAGATAGTGTTACAAAGGCGAACGAATCATGCGAGAACCTATGGAGGGGCCCCTCGACAGCTTTCAGAACACGGCATAGTAAGTCAAGAGTCGGATAAGCGTGCGCACATTCTACTCCCGTTTGATCTGCATTTTCCACGTTTCCCCCCTTTCTTTGATCTGCTGGTGTATGTATTCTTTATGATAAAGTTGAGTTTTGACTCCTCTACCCAACGCAATGCTTTACTCCGATGAACCGTTCCGACAAGTGCCATGGTGCCGTCATGGCAGTAACGTGATATACGAAACCTTACTCGAACTCTTCTCTCGACACACTGAAGCATAAGAAAAGAACAGATTGAGGTTTGGGGGCGGCAGAGCAATCACTTCTCCAGCAACAAAATATTGTTCCCTATATCCCAGTTTCGGCTATCCAAAAGGCAAAATGTGCCTGAAGAGGGCTTCTACCTAGCCTTCACGGGTACCAATTTGTTTCGGATCGAAAATTATTTATCGGTGACAGAAATTATTTATCGGTAACACCAGAATTATTTATCGGTAACAGAAATTATTTATCGGTAACACCAAAATTATTTATCGGTAACAGAAATTATTTATCGGTAACACCAAAATTACTTATCGGTAACAGAAATTACTTATCGGTAACAGAAAATTATTTATCGGTAACACGAGAAATTATTTATCGGTAACAACAAAATTATTTATCGGTAACGTTCCGATAAGTAATTTCCCGACTTAGGTGTGTCCCGTACGGTTAGTCCTCTTTTTTTTTTTTCAAAATGTGAGGATTTGCCTCACAAATGAAACTGACGCTAACCCTATGGCTGCGTTAGTTTTCCTTTCGCGGAGAAACTCCTTGCAATAAAAAAAATAGGCTACTTCTGCAGGGAGAGCATTGCTATGCCCAGGCGCGAGGGGGGGGTCGTTGTATAATGGTCTAGCTTGAAGGGAATTGGAGAGGTTGAAAAAGGTTTTTGGGGTCTTCGTCGCTTTGTGTTTTTTTTTGTTTTGTTCGGTTTTTTTTGGGGTGTTTATGGGGGCATGCGAGGGGGGGGGGGAGGGGGGGGAGGGGGGGTCAAAAGCTGTCAAAATAGGTCATTTTTTTGGGAACCACATAGGGGCTCCTAAAAGGCAATAAAATTTGGTAAACCGCCCCAGAACCGTATAGAAATGCCTAAAACATGCTTTTTGGCTGCTGAAGTGCCCCGAAAAGGCCTTTTTACGAGTGCCCAATTTTTGGACTCAGGGTGGACACCGTTTGGTACCGGTGTTCTTCTTTTTAGGTGACAACCCCAAAAATAGTGACAGCATGAACCGAAGAAGGAAAACAACACTGCCCAAACCTATGTATTTTTACTCAAAAGACTTTCCTGAGAGTTGGGGATGGTGGGGCTTCGTAGGAGGCATCGACAAGCGACTCAATGAGGTACGGCTTCGTAACGTGCCGCCCCCTCGAGTCCTTGACGTCAGCGCCAGCTTTCGTAGTGGCCTGTGTCGTGTAGCGTGCTACCGCAAGCTGCAGATACCCTGCCCTGAGCTGCTATGTCGTGGCAGTCCTATAAATCCACCGCCGAACCTTTTCGTTCAAGTCCAGTTTTCTATTTTTGTTCAAGCTCAACGTGCGTTGGGGCTAGGCTAATGTTTTTTTAGCCTTAAACTGCCGTTAAGTCTACAGGCTGAAAATGTCACCATTTTGACGCAAAAAAAGACCTTTTGACCCCCCC
The DNA here is from genome assembly GCA_030068145.1 of Diplonema papillatum. Classification (NCBI taxonomy): domain Eukaryota; phylum Euglenozoa; class Diplonemea; order Diplonemida; family Diplonemidae; genus Diplonema; species Diplonema papillatum. The sequence continues at coordinate 129,748 of JAPJBO010000635.1, forward strand.
TAGGGCTATGTAGGATGGAAACGTTGGAAACGTTTCCGTTTCCGTTTCCGTTTCCGTTTCCTTCTTTTTGGCGGTGGATGGAAACGCCGTTTCTTTTCAAAAGAAACGGCTGGTATGCCACCAGTATACTGGCTGAAGGTCCGACCGGAAATGTGTTCCGAACGGCGGACCCCCAATCCAGTGGGAAACCATGGACAAGGAGGCTCCGAAAAAGAGGGAGGAATGAAGCATAAGAGTTGCGACCGCGTGGAGCAGACGCAACCACACGCATCCGGTTGTGATGACTTGAGGTCTGCAGCTCTTTATACCAATGGCTGTTGTGGCGACGATGCTCTGTTAGGCCGGTTGGCCAACGCGCTGAAGACGATCGAGAAAGCACATCCGCTTCCAATAATAGGCTATACAGATACGATCGTTCAGGACAGCGGGAGCACCGCCGCGCCACAGGCTACAAGACCGGGGTTTTTCGGCGGCGAAAGACAAAGAGGGAGTGCAATCAGCATCAGGAGGTGAGAAGGGCACACGTATGCCGGGGCAATGTTAAACCCGCCAGAAAAGCGATGGCCACGCAGTAACGTGTGCGTCATCGCTTGCCACAGTGCACCTTGCATACGACGACGGGTGGCAACCGTCACCGGAAGGGGCACCATCGGGCGGTGTTGTCGGAGCATAGACAGCGACGGCAGGAAGAACCCCACCGACAATGCAGAAGAGGACGGCAGATTCAAAAACCCCCACTCGGCACGGCCGCCGATACAAGTAAACATGAGAACGCGGGTTGGAAGCAGCAGAGGACGAAGTGGTAGGCACAGAAGAGTGGAATCTGGTGTCAGAAAACCTCAGCATCCGCATGTGATTACATTCTGCATCATTAGCTTGTGGTTACCTATTTGCTCGTGTCAGATCGCCGACGAAAGAAAGCGGTGAGCATCAGCGACTGCTCTGCACAAACGAAACCGCGACGACACACAAGAAGGGGCCGAGACGGAGGAAAAGAAGTGCCTGCTGGTAGATCAAAAGAAGAAGGTGATACCGCCCTCTGAAAGGAAAGCCAAAATTTGGCTGGAAACGGACACCCGACGGACACACAGAAGGACCCGCGAAGTGGTTATCCTATAGGACCCCTCAGCATGAGGAGCCTTCCGGCGTTTCTTTTAAAAGAAACGGAAACGTTTCCGTTTCCGTTTCCGTTTCCGTTTCCGTTTCCGTTTCCATATTTCGAAAAAAACTAAAAGAAACGGCGTTTCCATCCAACTTAGCCCTAGGGGGGGGGGGACCCCTCCTTGCATGGGGGGTGGGGAAGTTAGTCGGAGGGGGGAGGGCAGGTCGGAATCGCACTACTCGCTTGGAGTTTCATGTGTCCCGCATGCGGATACCATATGTGAGCGTCTTCTTAAAACCTGATAATTTAGGCTTCTTTCAGAATTATGACCAGCTGGGGGCAGACCGGGGCCAAGGCACCCCCAGAAACTCTGTTTTGTGGGTTCGTATCCACGACAGTAGGCCCTGGGGTCTCCTCGGAGACACCCCCGGCAGCCCATTTCTGACATGTTGAGGGTCCTTGCCACCCTTCCAGGGAGGGGTCACGACGGGGCCGACGTGATAAATCAAGAACATTTCCGGAGTTGGGGCTTGCACTGATAAACGAAGCAACGGACGATCAGCATCAACTGACCAAAGGTGATGAAAATGATAAGGCAAAAGTTTCTTGTTCTTCGCGTGTACAGGGTATAAACCTCTCTGGGGGGGGTTTTCCTGTATTAGCACTTTTTCGTTGGCTTCGTTTTCTCCTTCATGTGCAACCGTTGTTCCGCAAATGTTCCCGTCAGTACAGATGTACTATTAAAAAAAAACCCCCCTAAAGTGTCAGGTAATAAAAAGACTCGCACATATGATCAGTTGTCGACACACTTAAAAAATACTCGAGGGGCCACCGTGTGCTACTTCGAAAGCTAAAGGGGAGAAGCAATACAACTACTGTGCCTGTGCTTCACAGGCACATTTACCTCCGCCTAGATTCGAATATTGTAGCAATAGTGGAGTCATCGGCGATTGCGCAACTGGCAGCCTTCTCAAGTATGTCCTACGAAGCAAGTACTCATACAAAACAAAACGGGCGCTTCGTTTTCAATTCTGCAAAGATTGTCAGTATGTGATCGCAAGAAGCTATGTCCCGGGTCATCAACGTACCACGTGAAATCACAAGTGGGTTCGCGCATCCACCCGTCCGCCCCCCTTCTCTGGTAAGAATTCTTTTATAATACTTTGAATCCCCCCCCCCCAACGCGAGAGCCTGGAGTGTGGGAACTGTATGCTCAAAAAGTGAACGGGTTCAATGGTTAAACCAGAGGGCCACACAGACCACGCTGCTCGCAGTACCGGCTTGGCCTTTCGTTTGGGGTGACCATGATAATGTGTCATCGGATCGTTCGTGGCCAAGCATCCTCCTCCCGGCGGACATTTTCGCTGGGGGAGGCTTGTAAGAACGCGCGAGAAATGGATATGTGCTCAGCACCGCACGTACTGGTCTTGTCTGCAACGTGCTTCGGTGTACATGTAAGGCGGACCGTACTTGGCGCGGAAGCTGCGTGCCCGCAGACAAGACAGCGGCGTGAGTCTTGTTTGTCAAGCGGCTTCAGGAAACCGCGTCGTTTTTCTTCCCGTCCAACGACACCCCCCCAACCACCTGGTTCTTGGGTGGCTTGACGACTGCGCACCAGCATTCCCGCAGTGAGACTGTAAGCAGCGCCACGTCCCCGATGCGAGCTGATTGCCGGCTGGATGCGGGCATCTGCACTTTCGTACCACCGACACCCACCCTCTCTGGGTGGGTTTGAACCATTGATGATAAATATCAAAAGCCTGCACCCGCGCCGCGTTGACTGTTGGCTGGTCTTTGAAAGGGCTGCCTCCATGTTACTTGGACAGCTCTTCACAGCCAGGACCACCCGTGCTACGAGAGCACATGCCAACCTGTCTCGTAGAGAAAGGCCCCTACAAAAGCTCGCTCGAGACTCCGAGAGAGGCGAGGGGGGGCTTAATTTCCGCGTCGACGGGCAATTGGACGATCTTTCAACCGCAACGCGCTGTTTGTCGGACACCACTTCAAAACAGAATCTTGTTTTGGGTCTGTGCCCAGGGGACTAGCGGAACTGTGACTGCAGTCACAATTCTAAGCTCCTCGGCCGCTGGAGAAAATACTCGAGGGACTGCCTTTTGCTCATTTCGAAGGAGGCTAGAGGGAATACAGGGTATTTTTTGTTGAACGCTTACGCCCGCCACTAAACCCAGATTTACCTGTGCTTCGTGTGGGCTGCAGCACATTTACCTCCTTTGATCTATCGCAACTGGCAGTCTCCTCAAGCATTTCCTACAAAGCAGGTGGTTATACAAAAAGACAAAACGAAGGCACAAATTCTCTCTGGTTGCACAAGAGACTGTGTGTGGCTATCTGCTCCCCGGGGGTGGCGGCGCCGCCACAAATGCAGGCTACGCACCGAGACCAAATCTGCCCCCCTGGGCCAAAGCCTCCGTTCAGGCTGGGCTTACCTACTAGGGCTTCGAACAACGTCTATCGATTCTAAATCGCGATACGACTAAACCCGGGAACAGCCCAACAGTTTGAGCAGCCTCGCTCTACTGCTACACGATTGTAGTTGCAAACTGTGCAACAACTGCATCTTTGTTAATTTTTCCTTTTTCCCCGTTCGCTACAACAATCCTTTTGAAAACAAAAAGAAAAGTGCGTAGTGTTGTCTTATTCTTTTACTGCGGAGAAAAACATAGAGGGGGGGGAGGAAATCACCCAAGGAGAGTAATACCGTTTTTCTTTTCTTGAATCTTCATAGCGTGGGGGGGACGGGATGGGAGGTTACCCTTCTTTCACACTGCCCAGCCAGTGAACCAGTGAGCCACACAAAGAGGGGAAAAATAAGCAAATTTCCTCGAAAGAAAAGGACCCCCCCTTTTAGGAAAGCGGTGCTTTTTAATAATAAGTGAATTGGCTTGAACTTTCTCAACGCAGGGAAAATTATGCTACTGGGTTGATTCCGCCGTCCACGCCTCCACGCACTGTGTCATACGGATGACATGTACAATACGTCATCAAATGAACTTGTCATTGGACTTGTCATATGGCAGATACGTGGCGCGGCATCTCGATACGCACTCCTCTCGCTTTTTGTGCGGTCGACGATATACGTCGTCCTGATGGCTGACGACTTTGTTTCTTTGCTTGCTTTGTTTTCCTTGTGGTTTCATCCTTTCCTCCTTTCAAACAAAAACTTCTTCCTCTGGGACAATCCCCACTCACCAATCAGTTTACTCCTTTTGAAAATGGAAATTCAGCCAGGTGGCCCATTCTGACGCTTTGTCTCCAGGCTCTTGCTTACATATCAGGACACCTCGTTCTTTGTTTTCTTTTTTTTTTTTTGCTGTTGGTTGACTCGTGTTGACTTTGTTCATGCTTCAACCTTTGGCATTCGGCCCTGCCTCTCCACCCCACACCTCGCCATCCTTTCCCCGCCCGTACCAAAAAATACTCGAGGGACTGCCTTAGTGACAAAGTGGGTCCTTGGGCATGCTGATGAGCACCACACTATCCCTTCGAGATTTCGATTGCAATTGGCAGTCTCCTCAAGTATTTCCTCCGACAAAGCGAGGCGCTTATACAAAATACTCGAGGGACTGCCTTGTGCTCATTTCGAAGGAGGCTAGAGGGGGAGAAAACAATACAACTACAAAGTGGGTCTTTTTTTTTGTTGAACGCTTACGCCCAGGGATTTATATAGCTTTTCCTCCTCTGCAGAAAAGTCCTTTTCGCCCTCGGGGTCCTGTGGTGGATCCAAAATTAATTAGAATTGGTAGTCAAGAGGCAAGCACTACCAGGGCAGCCCAGGCTAACCCACCCAACCTCAGTGTTGGAACAAGAATCAGACGAAATGGTTAAGCTAATTTGTAAGAGAGGGGGGTCTGGGGGGCAGCGCCCCCCAGCGCACGGTACGGTACAGCGAAGAATTTCCGCACCGGTCAACTTCTAGTATTGAATCCAAATTCAGTTAGAACCGGTAGTCAACGTCTGATGCCGAACCCCAAATCTAATTAGAATCGGTACTCAACGTCCAATTTCCGATTCCAAATTTAAATAGAATTGGTAGTCAACGTTCAAGGTTGGCTCC